>BPLR01007636.1:0-100993 GCA_021605095.1 Caerostris extrusa
TTTTAAAAAGCAAAGCTATTTAAACAATTTCTTTTCTTTTTTTTTTAAACTTTATTCTGTTTCTTTATTATTGGTGTTCTCTCCCTTAGAAATGTAATAGAAGAATAAGATCCTATTTATTTAAACTTCTTAATAAATTCTCTTTTAGACATTTATATAATTGTCTCGCGAAATGAATGTTAAGTAGAAGACACGTGGGTTAAAACAGAATTAGGGCAAACACAAGATGATTTAATTATTAATACATAGCTTTAAATTAATAAGATATGTAAAGCACACTCTGTAGTGGTAATAGCAGACTAGATAAACTCAGACAAATCAATTTTCTAAATGTCAAGATGTGTAAAAAGGAAAAATGTAAAGCGTATTTCATTTTGCTATATCCCTTAAATAGTATTCACATAAACTTACTAATAAATTGTAAACAAACAAGGTAAAAATAAGCAACGATTAAATTTAATATTTAATCGTTGCTTAAACGTTAACTATAATATATACTATATGTTATATGTAATATTTAATGATTAAATTTAATATTTACAAAAATCAAATTATCCTAACAAACATTATATAATATTTAAATTTTTAAATTAAAGATAATTTTTGATTTAAAAATATTTCATTTATATGAGTACGTTTAATTTTTTTTCTATCGACAGAAGTTAGAATGATCATTTAAAAATTCATAACTACATGAACTTATAAGGATCAGCTTTTTTTTTTCTTTATTTAAATTTTTCTGAATTGTAATTTGGACATCCTACGTCTCTTTGACATGTCAGGATTTTTAATTAAATTATTTTAGAACAGCGGCGTACACCATCTTTATGGAATTAATTTCACCAGGTTCATTTCAATAAAAATTGTATTATTATCATGTTTGAAATAAGGCTTTGTAATTTTATGTTTTGTTTTGCTAGATGCCTATTTTGTTTATTTATGCCACAAAAAACCAACAATGGAATTGCGTGAAAAAGAGAGCCTTGTCTTCTGAGTAGACTTTTAAGGGAAACTTTTTGCCTTTGCTTGTCTGAAAGAAATTCTGAAAGCTTATAACAGGCAGCCTAAATGTAAAAGTGAGATATTTATATATCTTCTAAATCGCTATCGACTCACCTCGTTTTGAAATCTGGGACTGAAATTGATGTAGATATTCTTACTAATCCTCCTGGTGCTGGAAAGCATACATCAGGTCCAGACGACGCCGTTGCAGGCGACTGGACCATGGCTACGGGTAATATTCAGCTTCACTTTAGCGAGGAACCACGAGGGCTGAAGACCGACTAAACCTCAAGACAACGCTCTACGATCACGTTAGACCGGGACTGAGGGTTTAAAGTGTATTCCGAAACATTACAAGCATCCATGACACCGCCGGAATTCGAACCCGAAACCTGTGGCACTGAGTACCAGAGCTCTTGACGCTCAACCATTCAGACCCCGCAATTGATGTTTCAAGCAAATTATAATTTGAGCCTCTTCTTCACAATATTTTGTCATGTCACGTCACAAATTGCTCTACATGTTGAGCTTTACTATCACAAGGATTTTAAATAGTTTTTAAAGTTCTTAAGTTAAAATAATTTTATTCAAAGAAAATAGCTTAACGCATGCATATAAATGCGTCAAAAATCTTTTAAACTTTAAAAAATATTAGTTTAAATCGTACTTTAATCAATAAAAATAAATACAATCTAATACCACCGAATCTTTTCAGCCAATGTTGTCAACTTTATCGTTGTAATGTTGTCAGAACAAAGAAATGCACATGTTGTAATTTATAAATAATAATGGTAATAATCATATATATATATATATATATATATATATATAATAGATTATTACATTTTATAAGTATACGATATATACTTATAAAATGTAATAATTATTAAAACAATATTTATAAATATTACTTGCAAATGTTTAGGACAGACAATACTAAAAATAAATCTTCAACATATGGAACAAAGAAAACCATTATTCCGCGGCAAAGAGATCAGGATTAGAAGTGCCTACAAACACAAGGAATGTAGAAGAAGCGGAAATTGAGAGAAAAAGAACACACTGTAGAAATCTGAGAGTTTGAAAGGCATCAACAGGAGGAAAAAGAAGCAGAAATACATATTGAATGGAAGAACTTTTGGAAGTCAGGTTTACTCAAGAACTTTTGTACCAGAAGAATTAAATACGTTTTACTTGTTGAACAAAGAGGCAGATATAATATTGACTCTAGTTTATCCTTTCAGGCATTCTAGGACAAGATAGTAAACTTTGTAAAATAAGGGGTAACAAAATGTTTATAGGGACGGCTGATTTCTAAAGTCGTAAACTGCAGTTTTATTAAACTGTTTTATTACAAAGCAATCCCTACGGTTGGATTGTTTCCTTTTTTAGCTTAAAGTATGCACATGTATTTACAGAAATCTGGAATAATAAATATGTGCGGGCTTTTGAAGTCCATAGATTGAATGTACTTTTATAAGATTTGAGTTGCAGATTAAAAGGATTTAAATGAATGTGAAGTTGAGGTCTGAATTGTCCGAAAGCCATTGAAATTATTCAGTCCTTTTTCAAAGTTTTCTTTAAACAAAGAAATTTATATAATTGTTACTATAGTTTGGTACTTTTTAACCAAATCTTTAAAATGATCGATTTTAAATGACAAAAAGAAAAACTAAGGTTTTACCTTCATTCAATGATTTTGAAAAAAATTACTTTTAGAAGTCAATTAAAAGGAATAGTTAATGTTGCTTGGTACCAATTATTAATAAAATACAGATTTAAATGAAAGATAAAAAAACAAACTATGCTTTTTTTTCCCACATTGATTTTTAAAAAAAAAAAAATTATTGGAAGTTTCAAAAAATGTTAAATAATTAGTAATAAAACATTTTTAAAAATAATAACATATTTTTTTTTTAATCTTTAAATTATCAGTTTTGTTTTCTTTCTATTGTCACTCATTTTGAAATATAGATTTGTTTTTTTGTAATAAAATGAATGAAGTTTTATTAAAGTACCCATAAACATTTAATAATTATAAGAGCAATGTTGTTCTAAAAGAAAAATCTGTTTTCGCAAATCATTAGCGCATTCTTAAAATGTTTCTTACTGAATTGTATTTATTCTACAATATATATCAAGTGAAAAAAAGATAAAATGAAGTTATTTTTAAAAATAAGTTAAAGGATAAAATGAAGTCATTTTTGTATGGTTTAAAAAAAAAAGAAACATGGAAAAAAATGCATTACAGGTGAATAGAGATTAAATAAAATATTTCTGAAGGCTTTCACCAAATCTACAAATAGTATTGATAATTATGAATGACGACACACATTGAATGAAATAATATTGTGTGTAATTAAATGTTCTTTAAAGTTTTCAAACATTTTGCATCCGCTAATTAAAACTTGTTTAAATATCATACATCTTTTCACACAACCTTTCTTAAATTTTTTCATTCTAAAAATAGTAATATTTTTCAACAATAAAATAATCTAATGGGAAATGAAGGTGAGTCTTATATGCTCTGGTTTGAATTTCGGAAAATTTCAATTATACGAGTATCACCAAATAATATCAAATTTATTCTCTCCTTTTTTTTCAGATTAATTACTTTTCATTTTCGATAATAAAATTTGTATTCTTAACTCATTTTCTATTTTTTTTTTGTTATTTATTATTTTATGTATAATTTTGGAAAATTATATTAATATTACCATAAATATTAATAATAATAAAGATAATATAATTTTTTATTATCTTTATTATTGTTTATTTTAAAAATTATTAATTCAAAAAAAAGAATAAATAACATTTATCATGCAAAAAAATTTATTGTTGTTTTATTATGTAATGAATAAAAACAGAAACAAATAAGGTCTTTTGTTAGTTCTATTTTATCAATTCTATGATTTGTTATATAGCTGATTAAAAAAAAAAATTTTTTTGAAAAATTTAAAAATACATTTTAAAAAGTATTATTCTTGCATTAATTATAAGTTTCATTAAGAACTAATGCTATTTTTTAGCCTATGAAGGAATTTAATCTAGTCAATCATTAATAAAATGCAAAGAAAGAAGAAATAAAATTAAACACACAAGTATTAATTAATGCATTCAATTCTGATTCTTTTTCTTCTGCATAAAATAAAAAAAAACGCCATAATAATGTACTTAAATGTTTCAAAAGAAAATGCGAATGTAAAAGATTATTTTTAAATCATAAAGAGGAAAAAAATTAAAATTAAAAATTTGATGATTCTTTAATTAATAAAAAAATTACACAATCATTTGTGAAACCTTCTTTTTATTTTTTAAAATTCTTTCCTTTTGCCTTTATTGTTTTAATTTTTTAATTTTTACTTTTGTTTGGGATTATTACAAGAACAAAGCTCAGATATTATAATTGCATTTCTGCTCTCAAAACCGATTAAAAATGGTGAAAAAATAATCGATATCGTTCTGCGTTTAAAATGAGAACAATGAATCGTAAGGAGCAAAAATCATTTGTAAGAGATTTCTCGTAAATTTGTGTTCGCTTTTTTTGTGTTGAGGATAAAAAATAGAAATAAAAGATATGATTCAAATATGCATGAAAATATTTATTCGTTATGTAATATACGAAATGTGTTTTTATTTCATCTTAATCAAACTAAGAACCAGTTCTCTTCTAACTGAAAATGTATGAAATGAATAAGTGGTGGAGTTTTACAGCGGAAATGAAACATTTAAAAAAAAATTTCTTTTTTTTTCTTCAAAGTCGATAAGACAAAAAAAATTTTTTACCTGAAAAAGAAAGTTTAAAATTGATTAAGAATTTAAAAAAGATACTTACAAAAAGTGTTTTTTAAAGTAAATACAAACAAGAATAAATATCAAGATACTGTAATTTTTTTTTTGTTCTGAAATCAATTATAGTAACTATAGAAAATTATTGAAATGCGATTTGCATATTAAACAAATTGACGGCATGAAAAAATAAATGTCATTTGTTTGAATAAATATTATTTATTTTATATGATTAAGCTTTTTTCCCGCTTCGTTTTCATATGCTTTTAACATATATAAAAATATAATTTGAATAATTATTTTATACAATTTGTAGTCCGATTTTTTAAAAAGATTAAATGTTAAAACTATTCTTTATATTCACCGTATAACAAATGTTTCGTTAACTTCTATTAATTAAATACTAAAAAGATTTTTATAAAAGTTAATTACACAGAGTTAAATGATTCAACGTTCAAATCGTCAATAGCTGGTAAAAGATAAAAAAATTATATTTGTATCAACAGATGGAAACAAAAATATAGCAGATAAAATATATTTTTATCCCATCATAAATATAAAATATTCCATTTTTTCACCCACCAACAGGAATTTTTATTTCAAAGAACATAATTTAGTTAATTAAATCCATTACCATAAAATAAAAATGAGAAACAAACTTTTCACTCCCTTCGTAATAAATTCCATTAAATGTATCCGCAAAAATTCCGATCGATTTAAAATCCTTTTTATATAAAATTAAAAAATAATGCTGTTTTTTTCCCTCTCTTCATTGTATAATCACTGTTGTTGAAACTCATATGGCAAACATTCTGTTTCTCACGTGCGAGCTTTGAATGAATCCAATCTGCTCGAGTGAAAGCATCTGCTCGGGTCTCGCCTTCCAATTTTTCATGAATATTTATACATCAGTGACTTGCGTGCCATTTTTCTTTTTTTGCTCGAATCCCAGCACACAAGGACTATCGATATTTGAATAGGAGTAAATGGTTCATTTGGAAGAAGAAAAGAATTGGGTTCGCCCGGAAAGAAATGGGTCGGAAGAGATAAAGCGCGTGGAATTTCACGCCAATTTAAGTAATTGGCAATGGTATTCATTTGCTTGTTCGTGCTTCAGTAATGTAATAGATTCGGGTTTGCCTTGTGTGGACGAAAAAGAAAAGGTTTTGCTTAGGGGGACCGCATAATATATTGTAAATAGTATTATAGTATAAGGCATTTTTAATGCACTGTTCATTATTTAGTAAATTAGAATTTACTGAATTATTTGTAAATTGCCAAAAACTTTGCAGGATTAGTGTTTAAATAAAACAGTCAGGTATTAACTGAAAATATTTTTTTTAAATAAATCAGATGGTGGGAAATCTTTATATAAAACATAGTACTCCATTATCTAGTGTGTTGTATCTTAGTAACAAGTAGTCGTTAAAAATAAACCTCATTGTTTATTTTTTTTGTTTTATTACATCTTACCACAATTTATGTTTTTTTTCATACTTCTTTTGTCTTTCATTTAAAAATAATATTACCTTATGCACTATTTTTTGCATTAAAAGTACGTGTTATTTTCCCTTTTTTTTTAAGCACATTATATTTTATTTATAGATATTGTGAATAAAAATAATTAATCTATCAATTTTTAACGGTATGAATATAACCTCGCCGTCAATGTGGTATTCCATTGATATCCGCCGTAAATAACTGTTATCTCAACTTATTGCACCTATGGATCAATCGAGAACTAAAAATCAAGAACGAAACATTAAATCTATTTAATTACAAACACCATTAAAACACAGCGTTTTTAATATATCACGTTAAATTTGAAAATTAAAATAAAATTGTGAGTTAAAAAAGTTTCAGTTCAAAATTTTAATTAATAATTTTATTCAGCAAGAAGGAATAGTAGAAAAAAAAACTTTTTTTCGTTTATTCATTTAATTATTACATTATCATTCTTGAAATAAAGCATTTGAGAAAAAAGTTATCACCCGCTTAATATCTCACTTCGTCTATCCCAATTATATTTTTGATATAATTTAATTTCTTAATTTATTTTTAGCACATAATTCATTTCGCAGCATTTGAATTTAGAAACACGTATAAAAAAGTTAAAATTGTTTTTTTTAATATTTTTATTTTTTATTCAAGCAATAAAACACTGAAAGTATTATAAATTATGTTATAAGAAGACATTATAACTTAATTAAAACATACGATTACAAAATATATATTTTTATGCACTTTTTTTTAAATACTGGAGGATTATAAAAAAAATACTCCGATATATGAGTCCTTGCCTATCATACCGTTTACATAAATTGAATGAAATTTTGTTTAAGGTATATTGAGGTATGCGTCCAAAGAATCATACAAAAATACAACAGCTAAATTCCACCAGTTAAACGATTTCAAAAAATTTCAAATTTAAATTTCAATATTTCGAAAATTTCAATTGTGAAAAACCATAAATACGTTTGAAACCATACATGTAGCACAAACTCGCAGGCTCTAGACAGACTATGAAGGAAAACGAAAACAACCAACAGAGATCGAGGAGCAACAGAAAGCAAATCATTTTAATGTGTTCCACACATTTTCTACATGGCCTCAAACGTCTCGTACCGAACTGTCATGTGCAAAGTGCCGTGTTCAAAACCTACGTGCAAAGTGTCGTCGTGTGTTAAGACACACTTTGCATGCGACAGATGGTGGACAGCACTGAAGCACGAACCACGGCAAGAGGAATCCCTCGAACTAGTCGTCTGATGGCATCTTTGAAATCAGATGCAGTTTGATGATTAACTGCATACACTTCAGATTTCAGGTATCCCTACAGCGACAGGCCCTATCTGACGTCGTTTGGATGCAAGATGGCTTTCCAACATTTTTTAGCTCTTTGGTCAAACATTTCTTAATAAACCATTTTGGTGACAGAATTATCTCCCACCATTTCACGTTCCGATGTACTTCTAAGCGCTACCATAAAATGACTTAAACAAAAATTCCATTCAGTTTTTGTAAATGGTATGATAGTTAGGGACTCGTATATATATATATATATATTTATAATCACCGCAGTATGACAATATAAAACCTTGATAAACCATTTTATTAGATTGTTATAAAAACTACTATTTAATTAAAAAAATTATTAGAATTTCTTCATATTTTTTTTATTAGAACAACATTTTTTATTTTATTTTTAGGTGACTTTGATTTTAGTAAATAGAGCTACTAAAAATAGGCTATTCCAGAAAAAAACTTTAAAGAACAAGATTTTAATTTAATTCGGAAAGAAGTATTTGAAATACTAATAATAATATTTTTCGAATATTTTCATAGTGTGCCAGATAAAAAAATAAACTCTGGAAAAATGGAAAAAAAGATTGATTTCTAATTACTATAGATACACATACGTCAATTTGTATATAACAGATTAAAATAAATTACTTTCCAACATCAAATAATAAAAGAAATCGTAGCTGACGTTTGAAAAACCGCTTACATAATTTTCCCGTTTTGGATCAAAAGATCGTTTAATATAAAAACAATGAATCAGTGAACGAATAAATGGACCATAGTACTTTAATAATTTATCCAGTTTTTGCATTTTCCATTTATAGAATATCGGTTTTATCTCATTCGGCGATGCTACAATTTTCTATTATGACATTTTTTTATCTATTTTGCTTCATTTCGATATCAAAACATTCATTTCGGATATCAAGGATTTTGATATCAAAACTTCCGTTTTCCGAGTTCTGTGACATTTTTCTTAAGCATTGGTATGTCCATCTTAGTTATATATGCACCCATCGGGGAATTCCCCATTTTTCGTAAAAAAAGATGTTTTACCCTCATTTCAATATCGAATAGTTTGAAATAATTTTATAACCTTACTCCTCAATTCAAAAATTATTGCCAAACAAAAAGGAAACTCTTTGTGGCAACTGGCGTGCCGATTACGGAGTGCCAATGGGATATACCCCTTACCTCATCATCTTTATTCATAGATACAATTAACAATTTTAATTGGCTGCTTGATGTTAGTAGTGAAAAAAATAATAAGATAAATTTCTAAAATTAAATAAATGGTACTCAAAAAAAATTATAAAATACTAAAAATTAATAGAAGTAAAATACAAAATAAAAATTAAAAGAATTTAAGTTTAAAACTTTTTGTGTTACATTTGTTAGGTGGATGGGTTTTACTATGTATAACTAGAAGAACCCAGGAACTGTATAAAAGTCATTTGTACATTCATCAATATTATTTTTAAAAATATAATATTGCTAAATGATGAGTGCCAACGTCATATAAAACATTTTTGGAACAGGAAGTAATGTATGCCCAGCGGTTGCGGAAACAAAACCAGGTATCCATAGTATTTTTTGCACTCTGTCCATATATATATATATATATATATATAATGGTTTGATAAATAAAATTAAGCTTAAATTAAGTAGAATATCCAAAGATCACAATTTTTATAATTTGATTTACGTTTTTCCTAGGTGTTATTAACACCGAAGAAAATGATGAAAAAATTATATTTACCAGAGATAAGAATCGCCAGAATTTCTAAGTCGTCTATCCTGTAAACAGTTATATATAAAAAATAATTATTGAGATTATTAATTAATGGATAATTATTGATAATTATAATTATTGAATAATTATTGATAATTGTAATTATTGAATAATTATTGATTAAAAATAATAGTGAATATTTATTATATTTATTGAGCAGTTTGTATGTGGATGTAATATTATTGAAGTGCATAACTTAATTAAATAAAATAGGCATTAACATAATTGCTTATGAATTCAATACTGTAATTTTAATTTTTAGATTTTAATTTTGAAAGAAAATAGGATGTAAATCAATGCAAAAATATATGAGGGGTACATTTTGAATGGTCAAATTATCCAATGTTATATGATCTCATTACAGTCCTTAAACCATTTTCTTTATGAGCAGTTGTTTGCTTTAATAGGAAGATAACGATTGCCCTAACAATTAAACTAACGTATCGCGAGGACCTGTTTTTGACGAGACCTAATTTGTTCCTAATCTAAATGTTGTCGTTAAAAGGGTGCGCAGGAATTGTTTCACCTCCAAATCACCTTTTCAGCACTCGTAATTGTTTGAAAAATGTTAATAACAATACCCCCGCCCCAATTGACGAGGCGTGCACGGAAAATACAAAGTTAACGACCGAAATCTGTATTTGGAAATTATCCCACTCGGTAACGACCGGCCATTGCAGAATTTTAAGTGGCGCGTTTTAATTAGTTAAACAGGCGCTACTTAAATCGCCCCACATCATTTTCGAGCATGTCTTAATGCTTCACGATTCGGGGTTCATTGAAGTGAATTTGTTATTGCCTCGCTTACTGCTCGTGAAGATTTTAAATAGTCATTCACTGATAATAATCATTCTAATATAATTATAAGATATTTCGTCTGAGGGGAATTATTATTTTGAATTTTCGTAAATTAAATTATTGTTCTTAATTTGCATTTTTACATTTTTGTTAATAACTTAATTTAAAGCAAAAGATATAGTATATATTGGTGTTAAATTATCTTAAAAAATGTGCTTTAAAATGTTAGCTTCATGTTTTGACTAATCTTCAGTGTGGGAAGGATATCATGTGAGTAATCTATTCATGGATGAAAGAAAGGGGGCATCTTCTGTTATGATGAAGCACCCGTAGGTAGAAGTCTGAGTTAGCTCCTTTGCGGTCTTACAGTCATATGAGACCGGGACCTACGGCTTAAAGTGAATTCTGCACCACTACAACCTCTATAGTACCACCAGGACTCGAATTCGAAACTTGTATCCCCGAAAGCCAGAATGTTATACACTCGACCATTCAATTCCATAGCTTCATGTTTTCGATATTTTGTTTCAGCTGATTTTAATAAGCGTTATCAACATAGATATAATATAAAGAATTAATTAAAAAACATTATGTGTAAAATAGATTCCGAAGAACAGCTTAGGCACTGTTTCCTTTTTTTAATTTTGTTATAATGCAGTTCATTGTATACTGCAACTAATAGTCGAGAGCGTCTTTTAATCTGATGAAATGGATTTTGCTTTCAGGTTTTATGAATCGATACATATTTACGACCTGCTATCGATATTTATTAAACCTGATATATTAATATTATGAAACGTAGTTTATTATTTATGATTTGCTATTTTACGAACTGGACATTTTTTTTTTGTATTTTGATCCCTATTTACTGTTTACTATCTACTATAGCTTTTTTAAGAACGTGGACATTGCTTTATTACGAACCATGGTTTATTATTTACGATCTACTATTCATATTTTATGAATTAAATACACACAGACGATCTACAATATGAATTCAGAATTTTTCTGATCGGATGATAAAGATGGAGAAGAAAATAATTTTTTGAAATACAAGATTGTTAAAATTGTCAATGGGGCATCCACTTGCTATAATTTATTTAAATGCAGTATCCGTGCATTACATTTCAAAGCACTGAATAATTTCATTAAAAATCAATGTAATAAACAAGTTAAAGTATAAATATTTAAAAATATTAATTTAGAAATAACAATTTTAGACATATTTAAGAGACAGTTTCATGATTTTATAAAATTTATTAATAATCAATTAAACTCGTTAAACCAAAACCTTACATCTAACAAATGCATCGGCTATCCAGTTGCTGATTGTGACATGTGGGGTTAGTTTCATTGGCTGAGATGCGTGTCCTTTCAAAATGGACTCCATTTTTGCCTTTTCAGTATTGCATTCAAACAATAACACTTACAACAAGAACTCACCTAAACATCTTCAAAACTATTATCTATTTGTAACGTAATATTCCAATCGGTTTACACCGATTCCAGATGAGGTCTTGTATCAGCAGAATTCAATTCCAATCCGGTGAATTCCCTTAGGATGAGGATTGAATTATCTTGCAGGGGGATTATCAAGTCCCCTGGGCTAGAGTTGCCACATCAGGATACATTAGTTATTCATTTGAGACTTACAGTATGTCGTATGTAAAATGACTTTTACATTTGTTAGAAGTGATAGCAAACAGCACGCTTTCATATGACTTTTACGTTTTGAAATAATGGATATTTGCGTCATAATGTGATACATATTTCACAAACAATAAAAAATCATTACAGTACAATATGATTCAAATATCTATATACATGAATTAATTATTAAATTTTCGTGTAAGAGTCTCGGCGGTGCATGAATGTTTGTAGTGGTTCGGAATCCACTTAAACAGTAGGTCCCGGTCTAATAGGATCGTATATCGTTGTGTGAGTTGTATTAATCGTGTCCGTAGCCTATGAAAGCTACACGTTCCCCTTGTGTAGTTTTAAATGAGTAACAGCAGTGCAGCCTTTGCTTATGGCATAAAGATTAACTGTCTCTGTATCGCCAGCTGCATTAGAACAACACCAAAATTTAGGATCCTGGATTTAACGATTTAACTATACACGATCTTAAAAATTATATAAATACATACATTTGACTGTATTTAGACTTCCTGGGAATTTATAATAAGAGAGATGGAAAAATGTAAAAACAAACGAAAAAAATATAAAACTAACCTATTGCCATCATCAGAAACATAATAGCACACATACATCTACTTCAGCGTAAGAGCAGCAACATCGCCTCTTCAATCGAAACCGCTAGAGGTGAACGCTCCTCAGAAAGTAAAAATAAAAATACCGTCTACAACGAAATTGATTAAATAATAATAATAAAAAACAGCATTACTGTTTTCTTAACGCAATTTTCCGGATCTTTCACCGCACCAGCCTTCAAATAAGAGAATACAGGAAAAACTCAATACCGTCTGTGAACCCCGAAAGCGATGGGCGAATGCGAAATAAAATTGCAGGCATTGATACTTGAATTGATACATTTTGCCCCTAACAAGCTGTTGTCCCTTTTCCACAAAAGCACCTCCAACACTACCCGGGAAAAAACAAAAACGGGAAAAACAGGTGAATGAAAAAATAAGATTCCTGGATTCTGCCAGAGGGCCGCACCCTCTAAATTTTAGCCAAGTAAAATCTGTCTTCAAGATTATCAGGGTGTTTCCCCTCATTGAACCGTGGAAATGGAATTTCGTATAAAATGATGCCAGTTTTTGAATTCGATTTTTAATATCTCTCTAATTTCGTAATATTTGAGATAGGAATGGGGTCTTTTAAAGTTTTTTTAGTTCTTATTTGTAAATAATCCTGAAGCACCAGTAAAAAGGAATTTTTGAAGGAGCATTGTAGTTGCGAAATTTTCATAGAAATTGGATGAAAAGTCTTGTAGAATTATTATTTTTTTTCATGTGTATTTGCGTAAGCGAATCAACTTTTGTGACTTTTAAATTTGGCTTTTCATAATAATGTGATAAAATAACACATCGAATGATGGCGGCGATGTAATAAATGAAATTGTTTTTCCAAGAAAATTTTACTATTTGTGTAAATTGATTTATTTCTTTTCTACCCCTTTCAAATTTCAACTATTCTTCGAAACTTAATTAAAGCTATTTGACCTTCCAGCCAATCGCGATTATAGATTTTATTATATTTAATATGTGATAGATATGGGCCTGAATGGCTGAGTGGCTAGCAAGCTGTCGCTCGTTACCACAGGGTACGGAGTCCGGCGGTGCCATGGTTGTTTGTAGTGGTTCAGAATACACTTTAAACCATAGGTCCCGGTCTAACATGACAGTAGAGAGTTGCGGGGGTACTGTTACTTCGCGTCCGTAAGTAATCCGTAAGTGCTAAGTGAGTAACGTTGGTGCAGCGTTTGCCTTAAAGGCGCCAAAGACAATTGTCTAAGTGTTTCCCAGCTGCATATGAACAAAAAATATTGATAGATATGTATAGCAGTTGTATTGGTGAAGATGTCGAAGAAAGAAAAATTTAAACGCAAACATGTCAAATTTAGGGCACATCTTTTGAAAAGAATTTATTGGAATTACCAAAGAGGGAAAATGTGAAAAAACCAAACTGACAATTTTTCTGTGGATGGTATGTTTTGAATGTCAACATGTCAAAAGTGAAAAACAGAGAAAACAATTTGAGATATTTTTAAAAAATTAAAAAAAAAAAATTATTCAACATATAATTAGTGCCTACCAACGCTTCAATATGTAAACAATGACATGAAACGCCAACTCAATTTTAGATGCCGATGGCAATACCATTGTTTATTTGCCCTGAAGCAATGAGTTACGCAACACACCAACTGATGTAGAAAAAGTGTTTCTCAGTTAAGGTAATATTCGTTTCGAAGAATAGGTTCAAATTTAATGGCAATATAAATAATCCAGACATAACATTCTTGCCTACATAACAACTTGTTTTAACTTTTATCTTCTTTTATGATAATGCTGCTAATTTTTGTTACTAAGAAAACGAAGAATCAGCTTCCAAACAATAGTAAAATACCTAACAGTGGCTTATAATAATAATTAAAACATTTTATATAATATATACTTATAAATATGTAATCTTTATTACGACAATATTTATAAGTATATATATATATATATATAAATAATACTTGTAATGTTAAGGACAGGCAATATTAAAAGAAATCTTCAACATATGGAACAAAGAAAACCATTCTTCCGCGGCAAAGAGATCAGGATTAGAATTATAAATGTGAGAGAAAAAGAACACACTGTATAAATCTGACAGTATCAAAAGAAGCAAAAATAAGTATATTGAATGGAAGAACTTTTGGAAGTCAGGTTTACTCAAGAACTTTTCTACCAGAAGAGTTAAATACGTTTTACTTGTTGAACACAGAGGCAGATATAATATTGACCCTAGTTTATCCTTTCAGGCATTCTAGGACAAGATAGTAAACTTTGTAAAATAAGGGGTAACAAAATGTTTATAGGACGGCTGATTTCTAAAGTCGTAAACTGCAGTTTTATTAAACTGTCTTATTACAAAGTGATTCCTTATGGTTGGATTGTTTCTTTTATATTAAAGTATGTACGACAAGACAAAAATCTGGAATAATAAATATCTGCGAGATTTTGAAGTTCAGGGATTGGAGGTACTTTATAGGATTGGAGTTGTCGATTCAAGGATTTAAATGAATGTGAAGTTGAGGTCTGAAGTGTCCGGCACTTTTATTATTCAGTCCTTTCAAAAAAAAAAATTTAATAGAAATTTATATAATTGTTATATATTAACTAAAAATGATCGATTTTAAATGAATAAAAAGAAAAACTAAGGTTTTACCCACAATGATTTTGAAAAAATATTTCTGGAAGTCAATTACAAAAATTTAAAACAATTATTAATAAAAAAAACATCTTTAACAAATAACCACGTATCATATTTTTTTAAACTTTAAGTTATCAGTTTCCTTTTCTTCTATTGTTACTTCATTTTGAAATATCGATTTTATTTTTAATTATGAAGCCCATTTCATTCAGCTTCATTCATTTATAATATACTATATTATAAATGAATGAAGTTTTATTAAAGTACACCATAAACATTTAATAATTATAGAACAATTTTATCACAAAAGTAAAAAAAAAATCTCTTTCGCAAATCATTAGCGCATTCTTAAAACGTTTCTTACTGAATTGTATTTATTCTACAATATATATCAAGTGAAAAAAAAAAAGTTAAATGAAGTTATTTTTAAAATAGTTATGAAATGAAGTTATTTTTTAAAGTAGTTAAAATATAAAATGAAGTTATTTTTGTATGGTTTAAAAAATGCATTACAAGTGAATAGAGATTAAATAAAATATTTCGAAGGCTTCCACCAAATCTATAAATAGTATTGATAATTATGAATGACGACGCACATTGAATGAAATAATAATGTGTGTAGTTAAATTTTCTTTAAAGCTTTCAAATATTTTGCATCCGCTAATTAAAAGTGTATATCTTTCAATTTTGGTTTTTTGTGTTTAGCTTTTACAATCCTTTCTGATAATTATAACTTTTTATAATATCATACATCTTTCATACAACGTTTAAAATTTTTCAATCCAATAATAATAATATAAAATCAGGGACTTTTTACATGATATGGTTTTTATTTCAGAAAATTTCAATTAATTTGATATTATCAAATAGTATCAAATGTTAAATTCGTTTTCTCCTTTTCTTCAGATTAATTGCTCTTCCATTTTCGATATTGAAATGTTTTTTCTCATTTTTTTTTTATTTTTTTCAATTATTTATTAATTTTATGTATTAAATAAATTTGTAATAATTTTTTATCAGTCGTGCTTTTATTACCATAAATATTAAAATATTGAAATAATTGGAAAATTGGCAATTGTTTAATATTTGTCAATATAAATATTTCCAATTAAATCTATAAATCTTAAAAAAAAAATTATGCTAGTACAAAACTCTTATTTTGCAAAAAAAAATTTATTGTAAAATGTTTTAATTAATTTAAAGTATAAATAACATGCATTAAACAAATCAGTGTTAGTTAGTTCTTTTATTACATTATGAAGAAAAAAAACAGATACCCCCTGATTCAAAGAAATTTTTTGTTAAAAAAATTTAAAAAGTACTTTTTTTTAAAAGTATTATTATTGCATTAATTATAAGTTTCATTAAAAACTAATGCTATTTTTTAGCCTATGAAGGAATTTAATCTAGTCAATCATTAATAAAATGCAAAAAAGAAGAAATAAAATTAAACACACAAGTATTAATTTTTTGCATTCAATCTGTTTCTTTTTCTTCTACGTAAAATAAAAAACACCACCATAATAATGTATTCACTTGTTTCTAAAAAGAAAATACGAATGTAAAAGATTATTTTTAAATCACGAAGAGGAACAATTAAAATTTAAAAAAATTTCTAATGATTCTTTAATTAATAAAAAAAATTATACAATCTGTAAAACCTTCTTATTTTTGTATATTCTTTCCTTTTGCCTTTTATTGTTTTAATTCTTTTAATTTTTACTTTTTGGTTGGGATTATTACAAGAACAAAGCTCAGATATTATAATTGCATTTCTGCTCTCAAACCGATTAAAAATGGTAAAAAAATAATCGATATCGTTCTGCGTTTAAAATGAGAACAATGAATCGTAAGGAGAAAAAAATCATTTGTAAGAGATTTCGGAATTCTGTGTTCGCTTTTTTTTTTTGTGTTGAGGATAAAAACAGGAAATAAAAGATATGATTCAAATATGCGTGAAAAATATTTATTCGTTATGTAATATACGAAATGTGTTTTTATTTCATCTTTTAATCAAACTAAGAACCAGCTTTCTAACTGAAAATGTATGAAATGAATAAGTGGTGGAGTTTACAGCGGAAATGAAAACATTTAAAAATTTCTTTTTTTTTTCTTCAAAGTCGATAAGACAAAAAAAAATTTTTTTACCCGAAAAAGAAAGTTTAAAATTGATTAGGGGATTTAAAAAGATACTTCATGTTTTTTAAAGTAAATACAAACACGAATAAATATCAAGATACTGTAATTTTTTATTGTTCTGAAATCAATTATAGTAACTATAAAAATTCATTGAAATGCGATTTGCATGCTAAACAAATTGACGACATGAAAATAAATTTTATTTGTTTGAATAAATGTTATTTATTTTTATTTTAATAAGCTTTTTCGCTTTTCATATGCTTTTAACAAATATAAAAATATAGTTTGAATAATTATTTTTTATACAATTTGTAATCTGATTTTAACAAGATTAAATGTCAAAACTATTATTAATGTTAACCGTATAATAAAGGTTTCGCTAATTTATATTTATAAAATACTAATGATTTTTATAAAGTTAATTACACTGAGTTAAATTTTTTTTTTTTTTTTTTTTTGCATATTTTTAATAAAGGTAAACTGTTTTAGAAAAAAACATTGTTCGTCGGTAACTGCAACCATATAAGAAATTTATTTTGTTTTTATTAATCTCATAGAATGTAAGTTTCTTTTTGTGTCCTATATTAAAATAAAAATTATTTTTTAAATAACTAACATTTATAATATTTAATAACACATATTTTATTAGTAAAAATAATTATTTATTATCATATGCATTTGAGTAATATTTATATCGAATGATAGATAATGCAACAAAGCATTTTCAAACCTGAGAGTTTGAATACAAATTATTAACTTTTTCAATTGAATATCATGTTCGATTTCAACTTTTTAACATAAATATCGTCTAGGATGTTTTAATTTTGTTTGTAGAAAATATGAGGCTCCCTTTATTTCCTTCTTTTTAAGATGACGCCCACAAAAATCAGTGATATAAATCGTTGAATTTCTTTTCATTCTGAAAAAAATGCTCATTTTTTTTTATTAATACGATTGTGTTGAATTTAACATAAGTTTATTATTTTACTTGAAATAAATTCACAAAATTTTATTTTTGCTTACAAAAAGTTTTTAAAAATTAAATTAAATTATGAATTTTTTTAGGTAAATGTTTTCATAATTTAGAAATTGAAAACTATAAAACAATTTTTTGTTTTTATGTATGCTCTCAGAAGTAATATGTTTCTTATGCTATTTCCTCAACTGTTGGATTTGTTAAAATCTCGCATCCTACCATCCTTTCTTCACATATTACTTTAATGTTTTTCTGGTTTTTTTAACCATTCTAAGACTTTCAAACTAAAAAAACAATTTCAAATTGTTCTAACTGAAAATGTTAAAACCATTAAAATCATCAATCACCTTGTTTTGTATAAACTACCGTTGTATTAAAAGAATGATATTCCTACTATATCAGATTTATTGAAATTATACCCTTATGGTAGAGAGCGTGAGATATCATACAAGTTTAAGAAGTTTCGATTCTTTTGGTGTTGTGCGTTACAATCACTGCTTTGAAAAACGAGCATCGAGGCAGATAGAGAGTATGTTTGGAGTTTTCAAGAGAATAGAGAATTTTATAGAAAATTTTGTAGGAGATCTAATACTTTTGCTCTCGTGAATAGCTTGTGGATGGTGCTATGTTGCAACGCTTGTTGCATCAGAGTTAAATAAAAAATTTCATACGATTAATAGTTGGCAAAACAATAGTAATAACAAAAGTAAAGATAATGTAAAGTAGTATATATATATATTTGTAAGTCAAGTGTAACGCTGATCTGTTAAATATTTATTGCATTAGAGACGAATATCATTCAAATCGTCAATAGTTAGCAAAAGATAAAAAAACAATATTTGTATAAACAGTTTGAAACAAAATATAGCATGATAAAAGATATTTTTATCCAACCATAAATTTGAAAATATTCCCTTTTTTCACCCACCCACGGAATTTTTAACTTCAAAAAACATCTAATTTAGTTAATTAAATCCTTTACCATAAAATAAAATGAGAAACAAACTTTCAACTGCCGCGTAATAAATTCCATTAAATGTATCCGCAAAAATTCCGATCGACTTAAAATATCCTTTATATAAAATTAAAAATAATGCTGTTTTTTTTCAACCCTCTTCATTGTATAATCACTGTTGTGAAACTCATACGGCAAAACATTTTGTTTCTCACGTGCGAGCTTTGAATGAATCCAATCTGCTCGAGTAAAAGCATCTGCTCGGGTCCCGTCTTCCACTTTTTCATGAATATTTATACATCAGTGACTTGCGTGCCATTTTCCTTTTTGCTCGAATCCCTGTTACACAAGGACTATCGAATATTTGAATAGGGAGTAAATGGTTCATTTGGAAGAAGAAAAGAATTCGGTTTCGCCGGAAAGAAATGGGTCGGAAGAGATAAAGCGCGCGGGAATTTCACGCCAATTTAAGTAATTGGCAATGGTATTCATTTGCTTGTTCGTGCTTCAGAAATGTAATAGATTCGGGTTTTGCCTTGTGGGACTCAGAAAAGGTTTTGCTTACGGACTGCATAATATATTGTAAATAGTATTATAGTATAAGGCATTTTTATTGTAGTGTTCATTATTTAGTAAATTAGAATTTACTGAATTATTTGGTAAATGTGGAAAGCGTTGTCGGATTAGTGTTAGAATTAAATAGTCAGGTATTAATAAAAAACATTTTTACTAAATAAATTAAATGGCGGAAACTTTTATATAAAACGTGGTGCAATTTCCATTATCTTGTATTGAATAAAATTATCATGATAACATATTTTAATGCAATAAAATGTTGCAATATTGGATGTAAATTGAATTTTTGTTACTAATCTATTTAAGAAAGTCCAAGAGCTTGTAAATTAGTTATAAATGGCTTAACAAGTTAAAAATAACTCAAAAATATTCGTCAACATTGGTAACAACAATGGTAAAAACACATGTGTTGGTAGAAAATGTACGCAATATTCATTGTTATTTTTGTGTGGAATTTATTATTAAGTTTCTCAGAGACAATTAATAAATACACTAATGCAATAATTACCTATTCCAATCTATTCCTATTACGCACGAAATGCCAATCGCATGACCCACTTTCAGGAAGGGGGATTTGGTAGGTTTCAAGTAGGTTCAATTTGGATAAAGTTTTTAAGCATCAAGTATCGGCAGCCAGACCATGGAATTTTCTCAAATATGATGCGCAACATTCGATCAACTATCCTAACAGTTTTTCTGAAGGTATTCTCCTCCCCCTCCCCTCTTTGTAACGGACAGCTTTATATAAATGTGTATATATATATATATATATATATATATATATATATATATACATACATATTTATATACATATATTATAAACAATTGAAATTGCAGCAAATTACGAATTTTTCAATTTATTCAACTACTAAATAAGTATGTAACAAACCTTATAATCTGTTTACCAATTTGAGTTAAACTCCAGTTAATGAGCAATATTATCATTGCATTCTTTTTTCCTTTTAGTAATAAGTAGTCTTTAAAAATAAACCTCTTTATTTACTTTTTGTATTTATTATATCTTACAGCAATTTGTATTTTTTTTCATACTCCTTTGTTTATTTAAAAAAAACATAAGAAGAATATTACGTTATGCACTATTTTTTGCATTAAAAGTGCGTTTTTTATTTTCACTTTCAATTTCTTTTTACAGATGTTATATTTTATTTATTTACACATAAAGAGCATCCTATTTTTAATGATATAGATTTATAACTATCTACTTTATAAATATTGTGAATAAATGTACAAATATTTTTTTATTGCTACATAATTTTTCACTGACGTTAAAGGATTTTTTGAAACTCATAGATGATGATGCTAAAGTGAGAAAAACAATTTTAATATTATAAATATGTGTCTGAATATAAATATACACTTACAGACAAAATAGGGTAAGAAAATTTATGAAACTAGATTTATGTAGTGATTCTGTAAAAAGCTCTAAAAATTCTTCTCGGTTCTATTAGAATCATCTGTGGTGGAGGAATTTATTAGATACACCAGAGGAAGAGGAAGGGATCTTCTTAGGAAAATAGTCGTGATGGAAAATCTGGACCATTATGACAAAATAACTGTAAAAACCTTCCAATAAAAATTCAGGTACAGATAATTCAAAATAATTTAAATTTAAAATTTAAAAGCAAATGTAAATTGTAGCCATTGATGATATCATAATTCTGTTTTCCTTTTAAGAATTCTAGATTTATTGATTCAAATTATTGCCTCGCCCTTTTAAATATGCCATGAATTAAGACAAATTAAACATGTAATATTATATAATCTTAAAGGCCGACGTAACATAAAAATCAGTAGATCATCACGTTAATTATAATAGTGTCCAAAATACTAAAAATTATATCATGAGTATAAATACTTTTAAAGGTTTTGCAACATTTAAAGTATCTATACTTATGATTTGATTTAAAAATTCTTAAAGCAAATGTAAACTTTAATCATAGATTATATTATAACTCTAAACGGGTTTCGATGTGGTATAAGTTTTTACCTATAAAGCCCAGGATTGTTAAAGTATTTACACAATTATATAAAAATTTTATCTCAACTATTAATTTATTACACTATTTATTCAAACTAGTATCAGTATGATCGCATCATAATTCTTCTATTAATTGGCGGTTTTATAGCTTTCTGAAATATAATTGTGGAATATGTATATAAGAAGCAATATAATATCGATACACTCCTCCCTTTATTTCTGCAACCATTCGTCGTTCACATATACTTTCAATTAAAAAAATTCAAATAAGTTTAATGTTTATTGTAGAAGTTTTCTACTTTAAAAACCAATATTGGTAAAAGTTCAAAATCAATTTTCCTATGCAGTCCCCTTTCTTATGCAGTTATATGTAATATAACTTTTACACTGATCCTAACAAATATAGCATAAAGAGTTTCACTTATATGTCACAATAAATTGGCGGATATATTTTATGTCAACGACGAATATATTTACTGTTAAGGGGTCGGTTATAAAATTAACTGAAGGACCTTGACATAAATGATGGGATCCTTGACGATAAACGATGGTTGTATAGTTAAGTGGACATAACAGATGTACAAAATACCATCGCAGCGCACCCGGTGGCGAAACATGGAAATTTGAAATTCTAACTCCAAAATGAAGCGAGGTAGATACCATCGTCGAATTATGTAGAATCGATATCCTGAAAATGAAAAAATGCTCCCAATATTAAGACACGCTTTCATAAATCAAAGAATGTGCATATATCTTAAGCACAAGTTCCAGAGATGTAATTAGAGGAAACAATATTTAAAACGGTGGAATCTACTAGATTTATGGTATAGATGATTATGGCTACTAGAGAGGCATAATTGAATGCATGACAGTACTGATTCTCGAATGAATTGAAGCATTGCTGATACAACAATTAAACTCTAACAGTTACGGTTGCAATGACACGATTTCGAAAATTTCAAATGATAACTCCTATTTTTGTATTGTAATGAGATCTCCGTTATAAAAAACCATAAATACGGTGGGAACTGGGCGTGTATCACGAAACTCGCCGGCTCTAGCATACTATATAGGAAAGCAAAAACAACCAATAAAGACCAAGGAGCAACAGAAAGCAAATCATTTTAATGTGTTCCACACATTTTCATTGGGACCTCAGAGGTCAAGTAGCAAACTGTCACGTGCAAAGGGCCGTATTCAAAACCTACGTGCAAAATGTCATCGCGTGTGGAGACACGCTTTGCATGCGACAGATGGTGGACAGCATTGAAGCACGTACCATGGCAAGAGGAATCCGTCGAACCAGCCGTCTGATGGCGTCTTTGAAATCAGATGCAGTTGGCTGATTAAATGCATACACTTTAGATTTCAGGTATCCTTACAGCGAAAATACAATATCTGTCATGTGGATGCAAGATGGCTATTCCCTATTTGTGAGGTCTTCTGTTAAAAGTTTCTTAAGTTTAACAGTTGGTCATCCGTAACAGTAACAGTAACAGTATAATTCTGTTACCAGTTTGGTGAAAGAATTATCTCCCACCATTTTATATTCCGATTTCACTTTCATTGGATTTATAGGCGGACTGATGGCCAATTGGCTAGCGCTCTGGCCAATGCATCACAGGCTTCAGGTTCGAATCCTGGCGAAGGATGGATGTTTGTAAGTGGTTCTGAATCTACGTTAAACTGAAGGTCCTGGTCTAATTAGCCTAAAGTGTGCACAAAAATAACTACAGTGAGACAAATCAAATCAAACCAACGGATTTCTAAGCGCGTACCTTTAAATACCTTAAGCAAAAATTTCGTCCAGTTTCTCTGAATGGTATGCTAGGAAATCGTAAATTGAGATTTTGTTTTTTTTTTTGTAATCACTCTGTATTATAACAATATAAAGCCTTGATAAAGCATATTAATAGATTGTTAAAAAAATAAATTATGGTTTTTATTAATTACAAAAATAATTAGAATTTCTTCGTATTTTTTTTATGGGAACAACATTTTAAAGGAACAGATTATTTAATTTTATTTTAAGATGAATTTGATTTTTAGTAAGCATGTTATTAAAAATAGGCGATTCCTGAAGAACTTTTAAAAGCGGATAATATAATTTAATTTCTAATTTTAATTTAATTTAGAAAGAAGTAGTTGAAATACTAATTATAATATTTTCCTAATATTTTCATTACGCGTCAAATAAAAACATAAATCCTAAGAAAAAAAAAAATTGGATTTCTAATTACTATAGATATACTATGTTAGTTTTTATATAATGGATTAAAATAAATTACTTGCCAACATCAAATAATAAAAGAAATCGTAGCAGAGGTTTGAAAAACTATTTGCATAATTTTCCCGTTTTGGATGAAGAGATTGTTTAAAATAAAAATAGTGAGTCAGTGAAGGAATAAATAGACCGTAACACTTTATCCAGTTTTTGAATTTTCCGTTTTCAGAATATCATTTTTACCTAATTCGGCGATGCTACAATTTTCTATTATGACATTTTTTATCTATATTGCTTCATTTCGAAGTTAGATAAGAAAACTTTCGTTTTTCGCTACCGGGACTTCTGCGACGTGCATTGATTATGTCCACTTAACTATAGATGCACCCATCATTCACGGTCTCCTTTTTGTGCTTAAAAGAGATTTTTATCCTCATTTCAATTGAGGATTTTATCCTTGAATTGCTTTAAATAATTTTATAACTGATTCCTCAATCCAAAATTCAATCAAAAATTAAATTATTTGTGTTAAGCTTGATGTATTATATAGTTATCATGTGTTTAAAGTACATTCCTAAAATGTGAGCGGGTACTTTCACACAGAAAAACAATGAAATAATCTTTAGCGAAAGAAGCAAATTGAAGAAAATGGCAATTATTTTGTGAAAATGTAAAAGTTCACAGGTTTATGTTCAAAGATGTTTTCTGTACGAACATATAGTATGTAAAACTAGAAGAATCGAGGGACTGTATAAAAAGTCAGAATTTGTACATTCACCAATATTTTTTTTAATAAAAAACTGCCAAAATATGAACTATTAAAACATTTTTGTAACTGAAAGTATATGTATACGCCCAATTGTTGCGGAAATAAAGACAGGTATCCATATAACTTTGCACACTTTCCATATACATATCTGTGGATAGATAGATATGAAACTTGATAAATATAAATAAGAAGAATGTCTGAAGATTACAATTTTTATACTTTGATTTACTTTTTTTCTATACTTTGATTTTACTTTTAGATTAATAACACTGGCGAAAATAATAAACGAAAGGATGATTTCCAAAAGATAAGAATGGCCAGTATTTCTAAGTCGTCTTTTCTGTATACAGTTAAAAAAAACTATATTAATAAATAGTTTGTATGTGGACGTAATATTATTGAAGTACATAATTTAATTAATTAAAATATAATTTATCATAATAGTTTATGAATTCAATGCTACAATCTTTTTATTTTTAGATTTTAGTTATGAAAGGATGTAAATCAATGAAAAATTGATGATGGGCATAATTTTATGGTTCAATCATCCAATGTTATATGATCTCATTACAGCCTTTAAAACGTTTTCTTTATGACCACTTGTTTGCTCTAATAGGAATATAATGACGTCTCAACAATTAGCCGCCGCATCGCGAGGACCTGTTTTTGACGAGAACTCATTTGTTCATCTAAATGTGCTGTCGTTAAAAAGGGTGCGCAGGAATTGTTTCGCCTCCAAATCACCTTTTCAGCACCACTAATTGTTGGAAAAATTCCCAATTAACGAAGCATGCACGGAAAAATACGAAGTTAACGATCGAAATCTGTATTTGGAAATTATCCCACTCGGTAACGACCGGCCATTGCAGAATTTTAAGTGGCGCGTTTTAATTAGTTAAACAGGCCTACTTAAATCGCCCTACATCATTTTCGAGCATGCGTTAATGCTTCATGATTCGGAGCTCATTGTGAGTGCATTTGTTGGATTGCGTCGCTCTCTTTCGTGGCATTGACTGCTCGTTGAAGATTTTAAATAGTCATTCACTAATAATAATCATTCTAATATAATTATATATGATAATTGATGAGAGATTTAGTCTGTGGGGCATTATTATTTTTAATATTGTATATTAAATTATTATTTTTAATTTGTATTTTTAAAATTTTTGTTAATAACTTATTTTAAAGCAAAAGATATAAACATTGGTGTTAAATTGTATTAAAAAATTTGCTTTAAAATATTAGCTTCGGTGTTGTGATTAATCTTCAGTGTCCTGCAGTGCGGAAAGACCATTTCACGAGTAATCAACTCATGGATGGAAGAAAAGGGGGCAACTTCTGTTGTGATGGAGCACCCGTAGATAGAAGTCTGACTTAGCTCCATGAAGCTCTTACATACATATGATATCAGGATCTGTGTTTAAAGTGGATGCCGAACAACTAAAAACATTCATGGCTCCCCCAGGACTCGAACTCGAAGCCTATGACACCAAGCACCAGACCCTCTGTCATTCAGGCCGAGCATCATGTGTTCAATATTTTGTTTCAGCTGTTTTTGAAAAGAATTATCAGCATAGATATAGTATGAAGAATTGAAAAGCCCTATGTGTAAAATAGGTTTCTGAAGAAAAGCTCAAGCACCGTTTCCTTTTTTAATATTGGGATAATGCAGTTCATTACATATGGCAACTAATATTCGAAAGTGTCTTTCAATCTGATGAAATGGTGTTTTGCTTTCAGGTTTTAGGAATCGATATATATTTACGAGCTACTATCGATGTTTATTATAATTGGAAATATTAAATGTTACTAAACGTGTTTTATTATTAGTTATTTATTATGAATATTTTACGGACAAGACATTTTTTTAAATTTCGATCCAGGTTTATTATTTACGATCTACTATTCAGATTTTATGAATTAAAT
The DNA here is from genome assembly GCA_021605095.1 of Caerostris extrusa. Classification (NCBI taxonomy): domain Eukaryota; kingdom Metazoa; phylum Arthropoda; class Arachnida; order Araneae; family Araneidae; genus Caerostris; species Caerostris extrusa. Next base: position 26,629 of record BPLR01007636.1, read on the forward strand.
ACATACAAACGATCTACACTAGATTTCGAATTCAGAATTTTCTCATCGAAGGAAACTGATAATGGTGGAAAAGAAAATAATCTTCTGAAATGTAAGCTTGTCAAAATTGTCAATGCGGCATCACCGTGTGATAATTTAATTAAAATGCATTATCTGTATACTACATTTTAAAGCACTAAATAATTTACATAACAAATAAATTTCATAAACAAATTAAATTATAAATATTTAAAAATTTATTCATTTAGAAATAACAAATTTTAGATTTATTTAAGAAACAGTTTAATGATGCTATTAAATTTACTAACAATTTAAAGTCCAATTAAACGTTTTAAACCAGGACCATTACATCTAACAAATGCATCGGCTGTCCAGTTATTATAATCTGCACAGCAAGTGTGGTTAGTTTCCTTGTCTGAGGTAAGTGTCCTTTCAAATAGTACTCCATTTTTGCTTTTTCGTTATTTCATTCATACAATACCACTTGACCACAGCTCACGTAAACATCTTTAAAAATCTATTATCTATTTGTAGCGTAATATCTCAATCGGCTTATACCGATTCCGAATGGTATCTTGTTTCAGCCGAGTTCAATTCCAATCCTGTGAATTCCTCCGTCGGATGAGGATTGATTCCCTCTTAGCAGTGATTATCAAGTATCATGGGATCGAGTTGCCTCATCAGGGAACATTAGTTATTCATTTGAGACTTACGGAATATCTTATATAAAATGATATTTACATTTGTTAGACGGGATAGAAACTAGTATGCTTTCATATGACTTTTACATTTCGAAACGATGGATATTTTGGTCATATTGTGATAGATATTGGCAAACAATGTAAAAAATCATTATAGAATATGATTTAAACATCTATATAAATGAATTTATTATTAACTTTTTAACGAATGAAAACATGTTACAGATGAATATATAGTTCAATTAATATTATGCCACATATCAAACTCTCTGTGTCAATATTCATTCTTCTAACGTGCGTATCAAAAAGACGCTATTTTTCAGTTCTTCTGCTACCGATAGAGGAAGAGGTACGATTTGGCTTGTTGCTCTACGGTTATTTTTTGCTCACTTTGAGTTAATTAGACCGGAGCCTACAGTTTAAAGTGGATTCCGATACACTAACACGGATATATAAAACCACCAGGATTCGAACTTGAAGCCTGTGATACCAAAGTCCAGAGCTCTAGCAAATTGGCCGCGTCTTTAGAGGAAAGAAGTCCCATCGTAGAAGATCATCGCAAACTTTATATTATGTTCCAGTGCGTATTGTTTTAGGAAAATTCAACGTCTAAAATAAAGTAAAAAAGTAAAATAATCTATAAAGAGAGTAATCCATAAGAGAAATAAACCATCTAAAAGGATGATACGAAATTGAGTGGATAAATTTGGAGGAGCTGGTGCTTCGCAGGCGTCGAAGTGGTTGTCCTAAAGCGGAAGGAAAGATTTCAAAATGTTTTAAAGAAGACCTGTTCGAATCTTCACAAAAATAAGAAGATTTTTCAGCCAATCTGAAGTGATGTGTGGAACATGTGACTGCATGATGAAGAAACTGAAATTCCATTTTGCAAAGTGAAATTTGAATGATTATAATAATGCGATTAGTGGCAAAATACATTCAAATAATTGTTTCAAAAGAGTTCAGATAATTGAAAACAATTGGATTTTGAAAAAGGATTCAGACGATTGGAATTAATTGAAAACAATTGGATTTTGAAAAAGGATTCAGACAATTGAAAACAATTGAATTTTGAAAAAGGACTTAGACAATAGAAAACAATTGGATTTTGAAAAAGGATTCAGATAATTGTGAATTCTTTTGTTGGAAAATTATTGAACTCTACATATATGTAATTAAGAGTATACACTCTCTCAATTATTAAAAAATAAGTTCATAGGTATAACGATTCAATAAGTTCATAGGTATAACGAAGTTCGATTTTTGAACCAAAAAGTGATAAAAATCCACTCAATACAGCAAATAATAAAAAAATAATAATTTCCCAAATCATATTCATCTAGATGAAGGATTCTTATAATCGCCCACTGATCTCCACCCTTTCAATAAACATCTCTACCTGATTTAGCCATTCTGATCATGTTCCACGCGAGAAGCAGCCCGGATTCCCTGTTTTGAAAGGGAGCCTTCACTCAATGCACAATTAACTCCGGAATAGACAAGCGCTGATTGGAAATCCGGGATTGAAAAAGAACCAATAAAGGGAGAATGCGGTCCCTGTGGCTGAGACAACACGGGAAATGGTGGTTGCTGAATGATTTGCTGCAGGAATCAGAGAATGCTGTGTGTGTGTGAAAATGGGAAGTGGATGATAATATAGGGAAAACTAATGAAATGATATAAGGCTAGGTGGTTAGAAATCTGTATGCAATTAAAATAAACATAATCAAGTCTTTTAATTTAGCTAATGAATTGGAAACGACACATCATTAAATTCCTACTATTAGTTCACACTCTCCCTATATATGTATATATTGTTCAAATTTTCAATCGTTCATAAAATACTTTTGATTCATCCACTCTTCAAATACATTTTTTTTTTTTAATTTGTAGTGGACGACACTGGATGTTAATATAGTTTTTTTTTCAAATATTAATTCATTCATTAAATTTGATTAATTAATTTCAGTTTTTTTAGATTTAAGTTGCATGTATCTACCAATAGAGGGCGCCAGATGTAAGAAGAAATTTTCAAGTTTATTTATAAAGGACTTTCTGCAATATAGTGAAAATTTTATTAAACGTACGTTAATGTAACAAATTATAAATGCTGACGAATTACGTTTTTCATATGTCGATAAGATTTTTCGTTCAAAGACTAAACATTTCGGCACATTTATAAAATGGTCAGCTGATTCATTAACTTGCTAAAACCGTTTTTGGTGTATCGAAATTAGAACATTAAAAATAATAAGTAAAAAAAAAAAAGAACATTAAAATTAATGAGTGTCACATAAAAAAATTTTAATTCTTAAAAAAATACATAAAAAAAATATAAATTAAAATTCAATCTTCTTTTATTCGCCAGTTCATCGACTACATCTTTTATGTCACTTTCAATATTTCGAGAAATATTTAATAAAATTGGCACAGATGAAACGCCAGTTGAATGAATACATTCAGGCGGAGGAGTAAAATTGGCACAGATAAGATAAAACTTTATTCATTGAAGTAATAAATATTGGAAATAGCCGCATAGACAAAAAACAACAGACAAAAACACAACTACTTGGAAATATCCACACATTTTTGAACATATGAGCACATTTCACTACCGGGTTTGTGGAAGAGGTCTCAAATCCGCTAGTCACTCCCCTGGGTCTCCACTTTGTTCCAGCAGAAGATTTTTTTTTTTTTTTTTGCGTATTTGTGCCTCGTGTTACTCTCACTTATACCGCGTACACACATTGCGTCACTCTTATTAACGGTCCAAAAAAAAGGTTGTTGCCTTTCTTTAGCCTTTGCTTATATCAGGGATGGGCAAACTATGGCCAGCCATAACGTTCTAGACGGCCCGCGGATAGAATTTTAATTTGCCGGTCCGAGGCAAATTAATATCCATCTCCTTTTCTACTTTGATAAAATATTATTTTTTTCTTTATTTTTTTCAAAGGACTGAGGATCTTTTTACTTTCTCTATTCTTGTTCTAAAAAAACATAACGACGGAAATAGTAAGCACAGTCAGCTTCAATCGGTAAAGTGTTAAAAGCGGAATTTCTTTGTTAGTTATAGCTATAGATTGGCACCAACAAGCGTTATCTCTTTCTCAGGAGCAGACATATGGGAATCCAATATAGGTGAATTAGACCTCATATGTGCGCATTTTAAGCTCCAGCCAGCGGCGTTTTGCAGATTGAATTAATTGAGTTGCAATCTAACAATCATCTCAAGCAGTTGTTTCTAAATATGCCAAAGTTAGAGTTTTACAAATCATTAGCGAAAGTAAGTTTCTCAAATTTAATATCTCACGCCCAGAAAATTAGTGCTATGTCTGCTTCATCTTATATATATGAGCAAGTGTTTTCCACTATGAACCTTAGAAAGAATTATTTCAGAAGTAGACTGACAGATGAGCATTCAGCCTCGTTCCTTAGAATCAGTACATCTCACTTCGAACCTCAATATAAGGGACTTTTAAAAATGAAATCGCAATTTCATTCATCTCATTAGCATATTTAAATTGTAATCCTTGTATTTTGTTTTTAAAATTTTAGAAAAATTTATCTTGGCCCACCAAACTTTTTTTTTTTTTGGCCCGCGACCGAAAAAGTTTGCCCACCCTCGCTTATATATTTCTTAAACCTTTTCTTGTATCTTGTTTTAGCATTTGCGTGTGTCTTTCATTAACCTTTGCTGTATCGTAATTATAAGTAAGTGAAACATTAAACGAACATTTACTATTTCACTTATTCGGTAACTGGTCAAATTATAATTTTATAAAGAAAAAAGTTAAAGGTGATTCTGAAGAAAAGTTTTAAATATTGCTTCAAAGAAACAAAAAAGTTCTGTCTTAAAATTTTTGAGGTAATTTTTCCATTATAAATCTTTAGCTGTTAAACATTTATAACTGAAAAAGTATCTTTAGATCAATTGATATTGATATTAATTATACTGATAAATATTGATATTAATTATACTGATAAATATTGATAGTAATTATATTGATATTCATATTAACCTATTGAAAGAAATGGCTATGAAATGGAATATAGCTATTTAAAAATACATAATAAAAGTTATACCTTTCTAGTTACATTGAGTAAGTGAAGAAAGTGCTTAAAATTGTAAAGACTAAAATAATTTGAGATTTATGAAATTTTACAAAAATTACTATTGAAAGGAAATTAAATAATTATTAATTTAATTGCACCATAAACACTTTAATGAATATTGGATAATGGTATGTAAATTTTTGCCTTTCTGGTTATATTTAATTAACTGCAAACATATTTTCAATTAAAAGTAAAACTTAATTTTTTAATTAAATGTAAATATATTTTCACCTAAAAATTGTGTTGAGAATGCTCTCAAATTTAAATAGAATATAAGAAATGTCCAGCTTTCATTTTAAAATAAATATTTGAAAATTTATCGGCATAAAAGTTCAGAAACATTACAATTATTCATCGAAATGCTTTGTAACGATTTTACAGTTTGCACATCACTTGTTGAACTGCTATGAATATATTTGACATTTATTATTTTTTACTCCTGTTTACTATTGACAGATTTGAAATATCACAGGTTATTAAAATAAGTCAATATTGAATTTCCAGTACACTGCTTTTCGATAAATATATATTTATATATATACATAAACATTGAAACTATCGACTTTAACATTTACATTTATGTGTTGGGCCTGTTTATTTAAACTGATAAACATAAAGGACGCATATACGATCATTTTGGAGATTATTTTTAAGATTAAAAGTACACACAATGAAGTCGATGTACTTCTATTCAAATAAAAGTTATACAGGGTGTCCCTAAATTTATGGGTTTTGTATCTTATTTTCAAGGAAGTTAAAATACACATAAAGACACAATTTTTGTTCAATTTTGTGGGGTTGGAATTTATTAATTTTTGACGTAGAGAGTACATTTGACTACTAGCAGGACATGTTTTACTGATGAGACTATTTTACACCTGACAGAATTTTTAATTTGCATATTTCCCATATGTGGGCCATCTCTAACCCATTGTAGCATTTTTTTTCTCACGAGAAGAGTTTTGGAAGAGTTTTGACATTTTATTCTAAGGAGGGCCGAACGTATGTTATATGACAAGCATTTAATAAAAACCCATCCATCAACTTTGACAGCAGTATTGTAAGTAGTTATATTACATACAGTTAGTATTTTGTACTAATGAGAATAACCTGTCACTCAAATCTGATAGCAGATAATCGGTATCACGTATAATGAGATTCAGGAAATTCGCGAATGTCTGTACGACGTTCACAGGTCGAAACAACTCAGATTGAATATGAAATATACCATGAGTTGTTCTATCGCGATGGGGATAGACCACGAACTGAGAATTGTCTATTCCAATGAGAAGTGAGGGAATCTGACCACCCTCTTGACGGATTGTTTTAAAAGGAGATTTTTGATGAAGAAGAGAGAGAGAGAGTTCTGCGACAAATCGATCAGAAGTGTTTTTTTCTTTCTTTATTTCCTCTGAAATTACTGAATAGGCCAGAGTTTTCCGCCTGTTTTCAAAGTGAGTCACTTGAGGTTTCGTGAATTACGCCGTGTGATAGTTAAGGTTTGCCGCAGACCAGATATTTAGAACTGCTGCTTGGAATAAACTGCACTTGTGTATCTGATTTATATATTTAATTTTAATTTTTTTGTAAATAGAAATTTTTATATATCTATATATTTATATAATTGTAAATAGAAATCAAAGTGTTCCCATGAACCTTAAAGTGGCCCTTTCCCTTGAAGCCTGTCACAGGTCTAGTATAAGTCAAGACGTTCACCATACTGCAAATCAGGAGCGGTTCTTTGAGCGATTCTTCTTTATTGGCTCATACTTGCTACGACATCGACTCAACGGCACATCTCAATTTTTTGTAGAAGAAGTATTAACAGAATAACTTGCTATTGTTCCTTTTGAAATGAAATGTGGTTTCAGCAAGACGGAACTGTAGTCTATTTCTGCGCAAATGTGAGCAATTGCCATAATGGCGTGTTTGGTCATCGATGGATTAGAAGGTTGACCATTCGCTTGGTCAGCATGTTTATCCGATTTTTTACGTGTTTACTTTTTGTTTCGGAGACATCTAAAGGCCCTTATCTGCTAACTCCAATTGACTCTGATGGACACCTCATTGCAAAAATTTCTGTCTTGCTGCTACAATGGATCATAAAACATCTATCATTTTGGAGACTTGACACCATTCACTTGATAGACGCTGGTAGTCTGTATCGGTGTTGATGATGGCACATTTCGGTAATTATAGTTGTTTCATAATTGCAATACTTGCTTTTTTTTTTCCCCTCAACAATTCTTGTTTTTACACTCACACTTTTCCTTTTCGACCCAACATTGATGTACAAAAAATATTTATTAAGATAAGTTATTATTGTTTATGTGTGTTTTATCTTTCCATAGGTTAGTTTGGTTCAGTTCGTCGCTCCACGGTTATTTTATGCACATATTAGGCTAATTAGACCGGGATGTACAGTTTAACGTGGATTCTGAACCTCTAACATCCATGCTACCGCCATGATACGCACCTGAAGCCTGTGGTACCTTTCCTTAAAGTTGGGTTTATGAGTTCAATGACATCCTGTATGTGGACCTTATAAGGGCAACACAACATTTTCTCGAGGCCAATATAGCCAATTCTTTAAAAACTGGAAGGCTCAATAGAAACTGTGTAAAGCGTGATAGACAAGTTGCTTGTTGGGAGTTTTCACATGTTTTGCCCCATACAACTAATAAATGTTAAACAGTTACGCCTAAAGTCTTTCAAAATGTAATGTACTACTCTCATTGTTTGCCGTTGGGCATTGTTTGTTCTTGGCATGCATCACAGGTAAAAAGAAAACTCGTGATGTAGAGAATGCAAGATGAAATATTAAAACTTGCTGCGAAGAACGAATAAGAAATTTTTCATTACGTTAAAAATGCATACACTTTGCACAAGGAATTATAAAAATATTAATTTAATGAAAAGTATTTAATTCAGTGAGAGAAAAAGATAGATTAAAATAAATGTAAGGATTAATTAACTAAATGGGAGAATTAAATGACTGCATTTAATTATTTTCTTTTAAACAATATTTTTGATATTAACTTAATTAATTCTATCATATTTATATACATTCTGAAATATAGTAAAAGTCCACCAACTTTAATGATATATACTTAGATGAAACCACACATTTTAACATTTATTTTAGAATTTGATTTAAAGTAGCTAAATGAGGGGACAGTTGCACAAGCAAGGAATAGTAAACGACATTATTCTCACTGAAAGTCATTAAAACTCAGTTCAGTGGTAATACACTCATGTCCATAAATTAAGGATAATTCAGAATCACGCAGAAATTGAACTCTAAAATAAAAATTTCACTTGTAGAATTATCCCACACATCTTGAAGAACAGGCAAATTACAGGAAAACCCCAGATGGCTCGTTTAGTACGTCACAATGACGAGAATGTAAGAGAGGGGTATATAAGGAATGGTGGCAAAGAAGTAAAATTGTTCACAAGCGCTTTAAAAGCCTTTCAGTGCAATAACCGCATAGTTATGGCACAAAGGAAGCATTTGGATGATTTTTACGTGGTAGAATTATCGGACGACTGGAATGTGGACGTACCCAGCTGGAAGTATACGAGGAACTTGGAATCGCCCAGAGTGTCATCTCCAGGCTTTGGCAACGATTCCAAGATGATGGTAATGTGAGTAGATGTTACAGCACAGGTCGCCCCCGAGTTAGAACGCCGAATGAGGACCGGTATTTAGCAGTTACTGCCAAAAGAAACAGACGGAGCACAGCATCAGACCTGTCTCGTCAGCTCTCTTCAGCTACCGGTACGACAGTTTCAAGGCAGACCGTGCACAGACGCTTAGGGCACATTGGTCTATATGCTCGTAGGCCTGTCAGATGTGTTCCACTTACAGCAACTCACTGTCGCCTGCGATTAACCTGGAGTAGAGAGCATGCATTGTGGACACCGCAACAGTGGCCTGGTGTGATGTTTTCCGATGAGTCCAGATTTAGATGGCTCGTTTGCTGAGGAATTATTCTTGGTTCCAGAACTGACCTGCATGTTCAGAGAGAAAAAAATTTTAGATTTAAAGGAAAATTAAAGTATGAAAAGTTGTCTTGTTATAGTTTTAAGAAAATGAATAAAAATATGCAAAAACCCACTTAAATATTAGAAAATCATTTCATTAAAGGTTTTCTAACAATTAGATAACAAATTTGTTAATAAAAACTAACATGAATAAAGGGTTTCTATCTAGATACATTTTTTTTCAATATCCGTTTTACTTACCTAAAATCTCAATTTTGTTGGTTAACAAGACATTCGCTATCAAATAATGATTTTTAAGAATTAAAAAATAATATAATTATTTCAATAATTAAAAATTACTTCAAGTCTTAAAATGCCAAAAATAGGTTCCACTTTAAAATTCCTCTTTACAAATGCTGCAATATAATGCATTGAAATGTCCAAGTCTATTTTGATAAAACTTTTAGCTATTGAACTGTCGGTAATAGTTAATTCCAGGTATGAAAACTTTTAAAATTGACAATTTGGCTAATCTCTTTTGCTCTTACAACACTTTTCGCACTTGTCTTTTTCTAATTTCTTCTTGCTCACTTTGATTTTCTTGTACAAAAATTTATCCAAGTGTTAAAAAAACGCCCTAAAACACTTATTAAATAGATTATTGCACACAAAACTTTTTATTCAACTCTGATTAAATATATATATATATAAACAAAATAAATAACTGTGAAGATTTTTATTTTTTACTCGACCAACAATCGTCACAAATCCAAATGTCCCTAGTATATTTGAATCCAAATTTTGTAAGTATTATTAATAACAATAAGCTTATTAAATTAAATTATATTATATTTAATAACTAAAAGACCATTGTTTCTGAAGCATTAAACAAATCGAATTTATTAGCTTGGAAAAATTATAATTCTTCTTTACTTAGTTGTCAATAGAGTGCGAAGGGGTGGTTACGAAGGACTACACAGTTTTTGCTGTTAATTTCAAACTGCAACAGTATATATTATTGTAAAATACTTTTAAAAAATGTTTAAACATAACATTGTATTCAGAACTGGTGATATGTTGTGTTCAGAGTCATTGAATAATAATTGTTATATTTGTGAAATAATATCATTTTAATCGTTAAATATATTTTTATAACTATTATTTCAATTATTATTGTTCTTTTATTTAAAGTTTATTTTCTTGTTTATTATATTACATTCACATTTTATTGAAAATACAAACATTTTCCTATTGAGTTGTTACTAAATTATCACATTTCCTAGATGATTATCCCTATGATTATTAAAATCGTATTTTATTATTTATTTTAAACATAATAATCTTTTAAACTAATATTCCAATCATTTAAAAATGGATAACCTAAAAATATTAAATTAATGAATTGTATTATGTATTTTTAGAAATTAATTTCATTTACGTTTATTGAATTCTTCGAAACTGAACCTTGTATTCGTCGAATTGACTAGTGATGTGGAAACCTGTCCTCCGCTCACATTTGTTACACCATGCATATTTCATTTTCACCACAATGTTGTTCATCGCTCTCGAAAGCTGTTGTTAATTTTAATGAGGCATCTGCTTTATCCAAATGCAACAATTACACTTGATTTACTTCATTTAGTCATCACATTAACATTAAAACGTACAAGCTGATACTAATGGCTATACCTCAGACTTAATAAATGCAGTTTTACATTAAATCATTATCTAAATGCATCTATCATTATTCGTATATGCGATTTTAAGATTTGTTTCAGAAATATTTGTTTGCATATAAAACAATATTAATATGTATATAATCTGAAAGTTTATAAATAAAGCATTATTAAAATTAACAATATTAATATATATACATATATAATTTGAAGGTTTATATATAAAGCAAAATTAGTATTAACAATATATAAAACAAAATTTTGTTGGGATATAAAACAATATTAATATATTTATCTGAAATTACCACCTAAGTTTAAAAAAAAAAAAATTTTTTTTTATTTTTTGTTATAAGTACACCAAATATTTCATTTAAGTAGTTACTACTAGACTCCTGTCGGTTACAGTTATTATATTGCCCAACTAGAAGTATAGAGTCACCATAATACAATGTTAAATGCTTTTATATTCTTAATTAACTCATAATAGCTAAACCTACAATTTAAACAAAACATTTTCGAAAAATAATTTAAAAATTTCACCGGAGTCAACACTTGAATTAATAATAAAATTTGTTTAAATTTCTTTTAGTACACTGAAATCTTGAAAAACCGAAAAGTTAATTAAGAAAATGGCTGACAGAAAATTCCACTCACAGATAGGAATCAAGTTTTTATTTATTATTTAAAGCTTTTATTCCAAAGAATTGTTTTTGTTGTTTTGGATAATTCTGTATCTTTTGATTTATAATTAGACATTAGATTTTACATTGAGGGTTGATAAAATGGAATGAAAAAGAATAAAAAAATAATTCAAATTTGTTTTGAGAATTTTTATTATCAGTTTTTAAAAAATAATAATATATACTATGTTTTACTATTACTATACTAACTCCTTCAACATCACCAAAAAAAGCTTCAATTATTTTAGAGATTTGCTGCTTTACTTTTTTATTATTTTTAACTATAAATAAATAATAAGATTGAAATTATTTGAAACAAAAACAGGGTTACTATTGATGTTGAATTGTGATTATTGAAACAACACTATTGATGTTTTCTACCTCCATATTTTGGGACGTAGAAAACATCAATTACGGTAATTTTGTGCACACTTTGAGCTAACTAGACTGGGACCTACAGTTTAAAGCTGGGTTCTGAACCACTAACAAATATCCATGCTACCGGCAGTTTTTAAACCTGAATTCTGTGGTGCCAAAGGCCAGAGCACTAGCCAGTTGGCCATCAGACCTCTTCAGGCCAAGAGACAACTGGATATGCTACAATGCTATCTGTTTATATATGCCTTATACAATCTTGTGTTGTCCTGTAGGACAATACCATTTTACAATCGCTGAATGTATGGTAGTAGGAATGACTGCATAATCATTAGAAATGGCTCGTCAACGAATCGTAGAGCAATCTTTTTTATCTGATGAGTACTAGGGGGTGACCTGCTATCATAACTGATGGCAACCCGAACGATTATGTCAGCTTAACGAGAGGTATGACGTTCAACAAAAATAATTGGATTGGCTCTATCACGCATAATCCTCCAGACTCTCATCCAGCCATTATTAGTACACAAACAGAACTGAGACATTCAGTCATCCAATTGGTTGGTTCTCGACACCATCGCAAACTCTCCCTGTCAGTAGGTTGGCGTCAATAAAAAAGACTTCGAAGACTACTTATGTAAAAGCCACTTTAAGCCAATTGTCATGGAAAAACTTTTTCCCATTATATTGTGACTGTTTTCCTGTATATTCCGAAGAATGTCAAGAAAAGTTGATGGTGGGAAGGACATCGCTTGTGTTCGGGTGTGATTATCAGTTCGTTTTGTTGTGTGTTCAAGTGTACTTGTTTTTTCGCGACGTCTTACATTTCGCACATGACTCCAAATTCTACGCATAGTGGTTACATGTATCAGCCACATACGACTGTAAGACGACCATCTAGTCGTTCGTAAGCTACAATTTGACCCTTGCAAGATCGTTCAATTTTGGAATTTCCTTCAATGTCGTTGTCCAGGCATCTCTTAATAAACACGTGTTATCTAATATGTAATGTATTAGAACTCGAAATTTTTGATTCCGTAGGCGATTATTGGTCCATACACTATATCCTCCACTTCTATCCAACTTCCTTTTCAGATCATTTGCATAGCTTTTATAGATGCGTGTTCTCCTAAATTTGCATATTTTTATGGCCGAATTAATGGTCAAATTTTAATGGCATAATTTATATGGCCGAATTTCTTATGTTGGGTAGAGTACATGTATAAAAACAATTACCAGAATTAAACATTATTTTATACATTTTCAATGATCATTAATTTTTTAAAAATTAATGATTCAATTATGCATCCTAAATGTTCAAAAGAATTAATAATCTGATGAAGAAATTTTATTTACAAACCAGTTTTTCAGTTATTTTATAATAATTTTTATAACGACATATACTTTAAAAAACTGACGCATAAAAAAGGATATACGAGATTAATATATTTAAATTATATTCATATTTAACAATCCAAAAGTTTAAAGTAGGGTTTAAATATTAAAAATTCATTTGATTTTCTTTTCGCATTATTCATAATTTTTCTGAGAGAGTAAAACAAAAAAAAAAGTACGAAAGTGAAATTTTTAATCCTTGCTAAATTCCATAAAATCCAATCTTTATTAAATAACGGGCAATTAATTAAAATTTCTAACAAAATTGGGATGCATCTACTAAAGAAACAAAAAAATAAATTGTGCAGAAAATAAAATGCAAAAAGAGAATTACTACAATTTGCATTTTATGCATCTTAATATAATAATTAATTCAAGCACACAATAGATATTTTACACCTGAAGGCTTTTATACTTTTCTTTTTTTTTTTTTTGCGATTGAAACTTACAACAGAATTTAGCGAGGAATCTTAATCTTTGTGTAGACTTTTTTGCAAGAGGTGCCTATAAATTACATCAAAGAAATTGATCCAAACTCATCTTCTCTTTTGTACTTTTTTATTAAAAATCTGCATAAAATATTTATACGAATATGAATTTGTTAATGGCATTATTTAGTTTTTCAACTTAGCTGAATAATATAGGATTAAAAATACTTTTAAAATATTTCATTATTAAAAGAAATTATTTCTAAAATGGACCTTTTGATGCATCTATTTTTTGAAAAATTAATGAATAATTTAGCAAAAATAATTTCGCACTCTAAGCGTTTATTATATTGCATTATGGAATATGGCTTTTGAAAGCAACATTTTGTTTATAGGATCAATGCATTTTAATATATAATATGATAAATATTAATAATGTTAACAATTTAATTCTTTATGTCTTTTTTATTTTAAAATATATGTATCTAAATATTAAATATCTTTTACAATTGAATTTTTAATGAAGTATTAAAATTAGCATGACTCTGTTTTCTTTTTTTAACATCAGTGGTCGTCGTGTTGCACAGGCCACCGACTGCCGATAAAGAACGTTTAGGTATATCAGTCGCTTATCTCTGAAAATCAGAGAAACTTAACCAAATGCTACCAACCCCTCTTAATATCACTGGGAGTGTTGTAAAATGCCCTTTTAGATTGATGATCAATTATTCCCAAAATTCGATCGACCTTTAAATATTTCTATGAAATAAAAATGCAAGGTGCACCTTTTTTTCTCACATAAGGTCACCATACACCATGCTAAAGAAAGATTTGTGACAAAACAAGGGATACAAGTTTGTCATTTCTTCTGCTATTTCATAATTGTGAATTTAAATTCAGTATTTTGAGATGAATGAACTAGAAAGCATGGTAATTTTTATTAAATTATACTTGAGTGCAAATTTTTTTATTCATTTTAAAATAATTAAAATTTAACTTTAATATCCATTCATTTTGATGTTCACTGTTTCATCTATTGGTATATGATGATGTTTATGAAATATAATTTATTATAAAAAAAATGTTAATCACAAAAGTGATAATGTGAATTTTATATTCTTGTTTTAAATTTAATACATATACTCTTTATAGTCAAAGATAAAAATTTAATTTACTATAAATAGCATATACTAACTCAATTTTCTGGTTATTTCCTAAAACTTAAACGACTAATATTCTCGTGTTTTAAAAGGGAAACACTCTTAATCAAAAGTAGATAATATAAAAACTTGGATTTTATTTGGATTGCTTTAATTTTTGTATTTGTTTTATCCATTTTACAACAGTAAAAATTATTATAACCGTTAAGATATCTATTTGGTTCGTAAACTATCGGCTACAAAACAAAACTACAAAACAAAAATTGGATGCTAAAATTTTTACTAAAACCAAAGTATGAAATGTTTGGAAAATACGATGAATATCACAAAAAATATATCTATACAGAAATTTATAATGTATAAATTTACAAAGTATATAATGAAAGTATTTTATGCTTCTCAAAGGTCAATAGAGTTCGTTATTCTAAGTGTATTTTTAGACATATTCAGCTTGTCATCTCTTTAGAAATACTTGTAGCAGCACCAAAGAACTTTTCTAATTTATTCTTTTTATTTCTTCTACAAAATAAAGACAGTTTTAAATTAGATATTACACATGAATAATCTTATAGGTTTGTTATATACAATAGAACATATATTATTCAGGCAGGCCATTTTTTAGTGTTTTGTTTTTGTCCTTTATTTTTATTAGTTACATGTCGCTGACTTTAACTCAAATGTTTTGCATCCAACGACTTCATCTTTTAGCGAAATTTACAAAGATTTAAGAAAATAAACTTAAAATGTTCATACCGTATAATTATTTAGTCGTATAAACCGAGGAATTACAGAGAAGTTAAATTGTCATAAAAAGCAGTAACAATGTTCAAGTTTATAATACTTATAAACAGAAACAGTATAAAAAATTTTCATTTTATATCTAAATATTTTTTTTTTTTTTTTTTTGCATTTTTACACTATAGTCGAAATTGGCGTATTAAATCCATTCATTTATGTCTTTTTTTTATTTTTGAAGCATATTGTTGACATCTAAAACGATATGGGCCAAAAATATTTAAGGCAAAAATTAAAAAAATAAAATAAAATTCTTGGTTTGAATTAGTAGTATTTAAATAGTGTCTACGTATTCTTTTTATCTTTGTTCTACATCGGTGGATTGCCTGTGTTGTACATAAGTGGAAAATAAATCATCTAAACTAAATGATCTAATAAATCTAAAAATAAATATTCTAAGCTGCAAAAGGGGTCTGATGGCGGAGTGACTAGCTCTCTGGCGCTCGGTGCCATTCGAGGTTCGAGTTCCGATGATGCCGTGGATATTTGTAGTGGTTCTGAATCCACCTTAAACCATAGGTTCTGGTCAAATAGGACTGTTAGGCGTAGGTCTGACACTCCCACTCAGTGAAGAAAGCAACAACATCTCTGTCTTGAACTCTGCCTGAAGCAAACGGCTTTGGCCCATCATGAGCCTGTTGCACTAATGAAGAAGATGAAATCTACAAAATTTCCACCAAAAAAGCTGAAATCCGATGGTTGACACAATTAGAGCATCAACAACAGTATTTTTCACATCGATGAATTTTATGTTCCACTTTGACGCATAAGTGGAACATAAAATTCATCGATGTATAGATTCATCGAAGACTAGTTTACCGAAATGGAATGAAGAGGAAATTTTCTTCTGGGTAAAACTTCAATCAGAAAAAACTTTCTACCAAGAAACCTGATATCCTATGTGTTCTCTTACATATAGCACTCACAGATTTTCTTGCTCAAGCACACAGTGGACTGTAATTGTTAATCACACTCACACACCACAATAATAATCCACGCAATGTAAACTTAACAAACACTTTTATTAACTTAACATCCAAAAGCCACTCTCAGCCATGCTGTTTCACTCTTGCCGATCTGGCACGGCACTTAACACTGGGAGTTCTGCGCATGTAGGCGCATGCGCTTTTTCGCCGGTAGGGGTATCCTTGCGCGTAGGCGAGTACACTATGCTTAGAGCATTAACAACAATATTTTTTCACCTATTGTGGTATTTGTTCTCCACTTATTTAAGTTACCACTAGCACAAGAATGCGTGCTTCGTTGAAGACCATTAATCATGAATTTGAACTCGGATGTAAACCTTTGAACCAGGAAGCTTGATTATCTATGCGAGAAGACAATTTTTTGAAGACAATTAACCATGAATTTGAACTCGGAATTAAACCTTGAACCAGTCAGCTTGACTGTCTATGCGAGATATTTGTAAATATTGTTATAATCACCATAAGTTATTTGGTTCGGTGATTTTAACAGATTCGAAAAATTGTCTTTCTGGTACTAACAGTACCCGCTTGCATCTATTTGATTTATTTTATTAATAAAACAAATAAAAGTGAATATTAAGTCAGACTGATTCAGCTAATATGAAATTGCACTTGTTTAACTTTTCAAGCCAATTACTTTCAACCTCGAAGCTTTTGGAGTGATTTATCATTCTGCATTATACAAAAAGGGTTTATCGAAGAATTGTTACTGAACTGTGAAAGATGCCAGAAAATTATGGGCTCCTATCTAATACACGCATATCCATTAACATTTTACTAGAGATATGATGTCTGACGTAAAAAACAGTAGATGGAATCCGTAAAGGTAAGTTAATCCATATTGATAATATATTTAAAGTAAATATGATGTTTTTTGTTTTTTATAAAAATGAAGCAATTGATTTTGAATATTTTTAAAGGTTTTACTTACCCTTTAAATGTTTCCATACGTTAAAAAAGAGTCGCATTAGTGTGTTGTATTTTTTTCCGTGGTTTCGAAACTTCTTTTATTACGTATATATATATTGCATTAAAACATAGAAAGTTTTATAAGTAAAATTAATTCAAATAGCAAAGTATTACTTAGCCATCAAATTTAATTTAAGTTCTTATTTTATATATTTCGAAATTTAATGTCAATTGACCTGAATTTTTAAATATACCATTTGTATCTTTTTACACGATTATTTTTTTATTAATTTTGCAAACTTTACACTTCGGCATAAAGTGTCTCGAAATTGGTTTTACTCGAAGATTATAAAATATATGCTAAACGAATTATCCTGTATTTTCCAGCCTCGTCTGAAATGAAGTAATACAATAAGATTATAAAACTGTATAATTATAAAATATTTTTACTATCAAAGAGTGTGCATTAGATTAGACCTGATTAAAAATATATACCTGTTTAGTATATATAAATATTTTTCGGCCAAACGTCAGCCATCCTTTTTAAACCTTTATAAATTGTAGAAAAAAAATTAAAAATGCCATTGGACTGCAAGTTGTTAGCATCCATAACATTTGGATGTCAAAATAAACTGAACTCATTCATTTAAATAGAGAAATTAAGTGTCGGAAATCAAAGTATTTTCAGCTTTAAAGTAGCCTGTGATGCTGCGTAAGGGCATGGGCTAGATATGTGCAAATGCGAAAGCTCTAAGTTGAAATTGGTGAATTTTTATAACGTGCAAAAAAAAAAAAATTTAAATTTCATAGACATAAAATTGCCAGTTTTGTATACTTTAAAGATTGTTTTTGAAATGTGTAAATTAGTATATATATTTCATATTTTATTCAGTGATTACTTTTTCACATTAATGAATATTTTTATTCTCTATTGATTATTCTTCGAAGAATCTTTAACGATAATAATGTATAAATAGTTATGTCTAAATGTCAACTCTTTAAATCAATTTCATTTTTTCCGCAATTTTAAGCACACTTA
The DNA here is from genome assembly GCA_021605095.1 of Caerostris extrusa. Classification (NCBI taxonomy): domain Eukaryota; kingdom Metazoa; phylum Arthropoda; class Arachnida; order Araneae; family Araneidae; genus Caerostris; species Caerostris extrusa. The sequence continues at coordinate 44,870 of BPLR01007636.1, forward strand.
ATAATTATTAAATCACACAATTATTAATTATTAAACCACACAATTTGTTAATCTGCGATAAAATAGTTATTAGCTCAATTAAAAACACTTATCTTTTTATTAAAATTTCGCTTTCATTTCGTGAGAGAATCATAAGAATACAATGGTTATTTTTTATTACGAGTACGTTTATTCAGGCACATGCATTATAGTTTAATTTAAAATGTGCATTTACCTGAGTAAATATACATTTAATCATTTAATGAACATTTTAAAATATACATTTACAATTCTCGTAAATGTCCTCATCACCATTTGCTTGATTTATTAATTAGTTAAACAAATCTTTATAATGAGAACATGTGTCGTAATTATCTTGTAGTCAATTCCTAATTTGCATTCTTTTTATGGGATGCAAAAATAGTCATCTTAAACATCTTCATAACCAATGATATCATTTGAAAAATACTTGAACAAAATCTAATTAAAGAACCTCATATTCGTAAAGATCAAGATAATGGCCCACATTCTGCATTTCAAAATTACCCTCCTCCTTAACGATCAATTATCTCAAAATTATAAGTGCCAAATTTTTAATCCCTGAACAAGCTTATTAACATTTTGGACATCAATTAAAAATAATGTCCGTAATTCGTACTGCATTAATTAATTACATGGTGTACTTTTTAATTCGTAATAGTCTTTTCTATTATTTCTGTCGTTAAAACATTTTAATGGTACAATAATTCGTACGATTAACACATGATTTTTGTATGTTTATTAGGAAGCAGAACTCATAAAGACTGCTTATTAAAAGATTAATTAAGATCATTATAACACTTTCATAGTGCGCGATTGGAAACCGTTATTGGCGCCATTAACATAAATGAACTTGTATGTTCAGAATATTGAATGTTGCACTCATCAAGTATTATGGTGTCTTTAGAGAATACATGAGTATTTTTCATTTGTGCAATGTTTCTATGAACGATGGCTGAACAAATTATGGGAACATTCCTTGAAATAGCTATTATATACAGCACGTTTAATTTCTAATAATACATTATTTTAGTACTTAATTTTCCATTTAAAAGATTTAAGTCCTAAAAGAATTTTAATTACTATGTAATATTAGTTGTAAAAAAAATTTTTTTTTCGTTTTTATTTTTGGAATATTTTAGATGCATTTTGAAGTTTTTGCGCTTTACAAAAGTTATAAACAGCTCACATTTCAGTTCCAGCATGTTTGTGATGAACATCTATATCCCACTTCTATCATTCCATGACTCTTCTCCACTATCCCCAACATCTCTGAGGGACTCGTTGACATTCCACGTGTTCGATGAAACATTCCATTCGAACATGGAAACCCGTGGAAATCCTGGATTGTCAAATCTCTTATAAACGTCTAATGTGATCCCATATTTGGAACATCATGAAAGATAATATTTACTTTGAAAGCGCATTCGACTGTGAAAGTTTACGACAAGCAGCTGTCTGGTGACTGTCATGGGGAAAGTTATTATACAAAAATAGTGTAGATTCATTTTCAAAAAGTTTACTTCTGTAAAAGAAGGAAATTAAATGAGTTTACGTTTTATTCTAGCACTTGCATTTTCGAGAATAGTACACTCTGGATTTTATCTTGTCATGAGCAAGTATAAGCCTTAGTGTGCCTATACAATCATTAATTTAACTTTAAAAAAGTAATATAATGCGAAACATTAAAAAAAGATTTAGATTTGGATGAAAATTAATGTATGAAAATGATCTAGTTATAGTTTAAACAAGTAATATAAAAAAATTAAGTCAATTCCTTCTTAGGTCAACAAAGAAAATTTTTATTTTAGTTACTTTTTATTAAATAATTACAATTAATATAAATATGTATATACATATGATAGAATCACAATATTCAGTAGTAAAATAGAAAGCGAATTTCCTTGCAATTTTCCATTTTCCTTTCTATATATATGGTGTTGGACTATTATTTTTGTTTACTATCTACACGCTTTGTTTACTATCTATTTTTGTTTCTATCTGACTTACTACGATCTACACGCTTCGCCACTGACGATATTTATTCCTAAATTTATATCCTGTTAAATATCTTATATAAGAGAAATTAAACTAAAATTAATTAAATTTAATTAATGAATTAATACTTGAAATGAAACTGTAGTAACATCCAGTGTCATCCACTACAAGTTTCAAAAAATGTATTTGAACTTGGGTGGATGAATAAAAAGAATCCTATTAACGATTGCAAAATTTAAACAAGGCATATAAATATATATATATATATATATACAAAACATTACATTAACAAACATTCATTACCTATTACAAAAACATTACATTGAAAGTTTTTTAAAGTTTTACGAACAATTGGATAACAACTTTTTTAATAATGAACTAACTTGGTTAAAGAATTTCTATCTACGACAAGTTTTTTTTTTTCCAATTTCCGTCTTACAATCTCAATTATGTTGGTTATCAAGACATTGCAATCGGCTAATGACTGTTTCACGAATTAAAAAAATACTTCAAGAATTAAAAAAATTAATATGATTATTTCAATAATTAAAAAATTACTTCAAGAATTACGTTGGTTGAAAAAGTAACTTGAAAGTACATTCCAGATATGAAAGCTTTTAAAATTGGCAATTAGAGTCAATTTGACTAATCTCTTTTGTTCTTACAACACTTTTCGTTAATAATCTTATTGTCTTTTTTCTAATTTGTTCTTACTCACTTTGTTTTATTGTATAAAAATTTATCTAAACATTAAATTGAAAACACTTATTAAATTGATTATTATACACAAGCATTTATTAAATTGATTATTATACACAAAACGTTATTGATTTATTATACATTATTCATTTTTTATTATATAAAAACAAAATAAATAGCTGTCAATTTTTATTTATTATTACTTAATAAAGTAAAATAGTTGAAAATGTTTTCAAATATTTATCTCCAATAAAAAAAGACCTTATTAACTATGAGTGTTATTTTTAACATAAACTATTGCATTAAACAAATATTAGAAATAATAAATGCTTTAGATTAGAAATATTTCTATGCTTATCTTTTAAGCTATTTGTTTAATGCTTTATTTTAAAAGCAGATTAACAAAATATGATAAAGTATATTTCATTAGGTAAATTATTTAAACTTGAAAAGTTCTGTGTACATTTAAAATTTAATTTTTTAATTATTAATTATTTTAACTGGCACTATTGAAAAGGGTAGATTAGTGTTACGCCAATTATGCATCACGGGCTTTGAGGAAATTCATTAAAATTTAAAATAATTACGTCAGTGTGACAAAAATTGTTTGTATTATATTAGCAAAGGAAATAAATATTTTGAAGAATAAAGTTCAAATAAAATATTATATTCCATATAACAGAAAGAAATAACACGGTAATTGATAGAACATTTCGAAATGAAGAAATTTAGTCAAGTTTAGTTTAGTTGGAAATCAAACAAAATATGCCGAATAGAGTTTATGCCGAGTATGAGTATGATAATTCCTTAGGTTGGAAACTTTTCCGTTGGTGAAGTGGTAGAAACACGCGAACTCCAAGATGTATCTCTTTAGGTTTGTCCTTCTACGGCGTCTTGTGCACACGAGGGTTAAACAGACCGGGACCTGCAGTTTAAAGTGGATTCTGAACCACTAACAAATATCCAAACGGCTAATTGGCCATCAGGCCGCCATCTCTTTAGGAGTTCAATCAATATGTAATGATACAATTTAATTGAATAGCATTAATCTAACTTTGCCTTCTTACAGTTTAGAATTTTTTTTTTAGTGAATCTACTATACATATGCCATTCTTTGTAGATAATAATCTCGGGCAACGTGACAAACATTTGAAAAAGAACGATACAGTCGAACGAAAGTCATGAAAACGATATACTACAAAGAAAATTTAAATCGAATTCAATTTGAAAATATTATATACTCTAGATAAATACTTATTTTATATTTTTATGTGCAATCGCAAAGTTTAAAAACAATCATTACGCATTTTATATTATCTTGAATAGGATTGCTTATGCAAAAGATAAGAGGTATATAGTGCTTATTGTTTGGTGATTAGAAAAAAAAATGCCAAAACTGAATTTTAGTACGCTTTGCCAATATGTAGTGAAGTAATCGTGGTGGCTACCTAATTGTTTTCAGTACTATAAAAGCTATAAATATTAACATTTGATGCAGAAGTTTTACGAATCAGGATATGTAGAAACAAACTAGATAATTTTCTCCACTGTTGTAATAAAACGTATGTACTATTCCTTACAATTAAAAACACATAATTTTTATCTTGATTTCAACCATGGCAATCTAGAAAATAATTTTTGAAATTGCAAATAATGTTTAAGAAAGAAAACATTGGAATAATTTTATTTAATTTGCCTCCATTCTCTTACATTTCTCTTGCATTTCTTTCTTATGTTTCTCTTGCAAAATTTTTGCATTTATTAAAAATTAGTTTTCTCATTAAAAAATGTATTATAAGAAACATGTACAAAGAATTAATTAGCCTATAAACTATAATGTTCTTATGATTGCAAAACATAATCCCTGCCTAGGAAGCAACCACCCCTTTCATCCTTGGTAACCCAGAATCTGCTATATATGTGCAACAGCAATATAATAAGTTTGAAAAGACCGTCTCTAAACCACTTTGCTGTATATAATTACATAAAACTGTACGTGTTTAACGTTATTACAGTTATAATGTTAATTTAAGCATGATTAATAATGAAATAAAAGCTACAAATACAATACTCGTTGTTTTTTAATTAGAATTGAATTAGTGCTAGACTAAATAAGACTAAAATTTAATAGCGCAATCGTGGAAATATGAGCCCCGTAGTCGGAGTGGTGTTTAGATGTTATAGATCATATATTACACTATAAATGTCTAAATGTGAGTCATGAACCTTCCATTAAATTGTAGTTACCCAAAGGAGAATAAAATCAATCCAATCAATCACTTGCTAGTAAACAGATTTTGGGGTTAATGTATAGGATAAAAGTGTATCGATTAAATATAGTTTCAACCCTTATTCCAAACATGGTGGAAAATAAACATTATGCACAAATTAATAAACTAAATATTAAGTAAGCACTAAATTGCCTTCTTTGTATCGAATATTTTGCAATGCGATAATAATAGAAAACAAATTTCTTTTAAGACGAACTACAGCTTGATTGCTTTAACATAACAGCGTTGCTTAATTACTGCATAATTAATCATCCCCCACAAACTATTAATTCATAAATCCAATGCTTAACAACGGAGAGGCTTAAGCGAAAATTGAATCCTCAGAAGTTTTCAGTCAGTTTAATGTGTAAATCAGTTGATGCCTGCAAAAAGGCCTCGTTAGACACGTAAGAGGCTGCAATTTAATGCTTGGCTGAAACCGCATTCGTTAAAATGGACCTCACTTCACATGAGCGCGGTTCATTGGAATTGACATTGATGAATTGCTCTCACTACAACATGGTGCCTTGCCAGAGCCCTCTCTAGGGCGGATTTCTAGCATTAAATGCTCCTACTAAGATCTCGTGGATGGTTATAGTGGATTAAGGGGAATGTGTACATGTCATATCCTAATAATTAATGCTCATCAATTTAAAATTAAATAAGTTAGTAGTCCAGTTTGAAATATTAGCAGTTTAGTATTAAATTTTAAATATGTATTTTTATAACAAAAATTTTTGCTATAGAGGAAGATTGGATAGGAGTGTTGAGAGTTTCTGTGAGCTTGGTATATATCAATTCAGGATCAAAGTTTTGAAAAATTAGCGTATAAATGGGAAAAGTTAAACAACTAAGAGTTCAGTGGTTGTACGGAAAATGCTGGACGGTAGTGACGTCAGATGACTTTGTCTACCAGGAGAAGCCTTTAATGAAGTATATGCCAGGGGCTCTAGTGATAATACATATTTTTCCTGCATAATTTAAATCTTGAGACTGTTACTTTTAAAAAACTCCCCAAATTGGAGCAGCATAAGTAAGAAAAGGCCTGAGGACTTGCTTATATAGTAGTGCCCTATTTTTGATGAGATAAGTTGGAATATTTCTCCAGGTAAGCTTAGTGCAATTTATTCCAGCATTTGGTTTTGATAGCTTCAATGCGCTTTCGAAATATTTATTTTCTATCTATGACTAGGATGAGATATTTAACTTCATTGACCCAGGCGATCTGATGAAGTGGCTTGATGTATAGCACATTGGGTTTCAAAACCAGGCTAGCTGGGTCCAAAACCCAGCACACAATGACGAACAAGTAGTTATCATTTCTCTTTTAGTTATTAGCATATGAAATCCAATGGCTTGTAAAGTCCATCCGTTGAAATATAACAACTAGCCAGGAACAACAACTGGGAATCTTCGTCTAAAACAATGGCAAAATATGATGGTGCTACAGTAAACCTTGTGGTAATGAAGTGGCAAACTGAGTGATGATGGAATCCTATCTTTCCAGTGAAAAGGAGTTTGGCTGAAGAAAACAAAACGCTGGATAATGTTTTCAGAAAATATAATTAACATTCAAAATATAAAACATAATAACATTTGGGTGTATGAAATTACATTAAATTCGTTACACCGTTTTTGGTTTTTTATGATTTGTTTAGAGCATATGAATCTTTTTTGATCGATTACATTTAAAATGTAATAAGATTTTTTAAAAAAATTTTTTTAACCTAATGAAAAGAAATTTTTAATATTAGATATAAAAATATTCATAAAAATGTAATTTGATTACGGAATAAAGAAAAATAATATATTCAATGTCTTTTTTTCCTCTCAATCATTCCTCGGTTTTTATCAACGATACCAAAATTAGGTGCAATAACTTTTGATCATTCTCTAATAAAACATTTTGACAATGTGACAAATAGGGTGCAACAATTTCACATCAATTTACTTCTATTCTTTACCATATCGGTGATGAATTTCTCAGATGTACAATTAAAGTCAAACTGTTTAAACGTATATTTAATAAATTTTACGAATTGACTCATTATTTTAGTACCCTAAAGTTTCGCAACAAAAAATAAAAAGTTTTATTTAAGTAATTTTTATATTATATTTTTTTTTTCTATAAATATAAACATAACATGACAATTAAAATTTTTAATAAAATGCCAAGAAAACAATATCACTCAATAACCATTTTTCATTCACAAACCACAAATATCTTAGCTGAAGTGACAAATATGTCTTCCTTTAACAATCCAGCCACTCGGTTCCTTCTAATGCCAAACATAATGTTATGATGTTGCGGAAGGAATGATAAATGCTTTTACGGCCGCAAACATGGCGTGGGCGTTTTGAAAGCGATCAGCCTATTACTACGCTAAAAGACCCTTTTTCGTTCGAAGGAATAGATGGGACGCAAATTGTTCGAACCCCACCCTCTTCTTAAGAAGAAGAAGAAGCAGAAAAGATGGTTTTTATCCCCCAAATTATTCACGTGAAATTTGCTCGTAAACATGGGTTATCTGTCCGTTTCATCCACTCCCAATAATGCGGTGGAAGGAACCTGCAGTTTTGAGTCTTGATGGTTCCAGAGAGAGGAATAGCTGGAAGAGAGCCAGATTATTCTTTCTTCTTTTGCATGCGGTCTCGTGCATCAAGTTAGTCGGGAGAAGTTTTTAAGACATGCGGAAATTAACTTGAATGAACGTGATTTTTGTTTCGAATAATCGAGGTAAAAGACCGCATAAAATTTTTTAATTTAGTAAAAGAAGGAAATGAATGCAGTGCGGCATTTTCCTTTGCTTTAGAGTTTATTAATTTATTTTGCGATATCTGATGGTATTTTGGTTAATTATTTATTTATTTAATTTATTTTTTATTTATCTACTAATTTATTTTTTATTTATTTACTAATTTATTTATTGTTATTCTACTTAAGCCTTTTTTTACCAGCATTTCAAATTCGTAAATTGTATTACTTGTCATTTGATCGCACTTCTTGCAATAAGACTACATAATTAAAAGGTTATTAATTTAAGATATTTTATGATTTAAAGAGTAACCATTACTCATATTGTGCCTTTAGTTAATGAATGTTGTGCCTTTTATTGCTGATATCCAATATTGTAAAAGGAGATATTTTTTTAACTATTAAGTTATTAGTTATTTTTGCAATATTTTCATCACATCGACATTGGATTTATGTATTACTCTCTCATCATCAGTGGCCCAACAATTCCATGGTGGACCAGGACCTACGGTTTAAAGTGGATTCGAACCACTACAAACTTTTATGTCACCGCCGGGATCCGAACCGGAAACTTGTGGCCACGAACGTTAGACACTCGACCCTTCAGGCAACACAAGTGATGCTTCAAGCAAATTATAACTTTGAGCCCCTTCTGCACAACATTTTATCATATCACGTGATAATTTCACTACATGTTGAGCTTTGCTATCACAATGAATTTCAATAATTTTTTAAATAATAATGTTCTTTTAAGATTAATTTTATTCAAAGAAAATAACTTAATGCATACAAATATATGCATCAAAATATTCAAAAAGTTTTTTAAAAATATATGTTTAAATTGTACTTTAATCAATAAAAATAAATGGATTCTACGATACCATTCAAATCTTTTCATGCAATGATGTCACCTTTATTGTCGTAATGTTGTCAGGACAAGATAGAAATACACATGTTGTAAGTTATAAATAATAATGGTAATAATCATATATCTATATATGATTATTACATTCTTATGAGTATATAATATATACTTATAAAATGTAATAATTATTAATACAATATTTATAAGTATATATATATTACTTGCAATGTTAAGGACAGACAGTAGTAAAAGAAATCTTAAACATATGGAACAAAGAAGCCATTCTTCAGCAAAGAAATCAGGATTAGGAGTGCCTACAAACACAAGAATGCAGAAGAAGAAATTGAGAGAAAAAGGAAACACTGTAGTAATCTGAGAGTTTGGAATGGAATCAACAGAGGGAAAAGAAGCAAAAATAAGTATACTGAATGGAAGAACTTTTAGAAGTCAGGTTTACTCAAGTTGTACCAGAAGAGTTAAATACGTTTTACTTGTTGAACGCAAGAGGTAAGGTATAATATTACTCTAGTTTATCCTTTCAGGCATTCTAGGACAAGATAGTAAACTTTTGTAAAATAAGGGGTAACAAAATGTTTATAGATCGGCTGATTTCTAAAAAGTAGTAAACTGCAGTTTTATTAAACTGTCTTATTACAAAGCGATTCCTTGCGGCGGTTTGATCGTTTCTTTTTTTAGGTTAAAGTATGTACATGTATTGACAGAAATCTGGAATAATAAATATGTGAGAGCTTTTGAAGTTCAGGATTTGCATGTACTTTTACATGATTTTGAGTTGTCGATTTTAATGAAGTAGTTGAGTTCTTCAGTTCTCTGTCACTTCTATTATTCAATCCTTCTAAAAGAAAAAATATATTTACACATTGAAATTTATTTAATTGTTATACTGTAATTAAAAATGTTTTTTTAAGAGAAAATAATATATATATATATATATATACAAACAAAATTATATATATATATATATATATTTTGTTTGTATATTGAATGATATCTAGAATAATTATTATGTGAGGAAGCTTTTGAGATCTACTGATCTGGTGTAATTTATATGATTGGTATTTGTCATTTCAAGGATCTTAATGTATGAGAAGTTGAGCTATGCAACGTTCTATTGCTTTTATTATCTAATTATCTCAAAGGCTTGTAAAAAGAAATTTATGTTGAAATTCCTTAAATTATTATATAATAAATAAAAAATGATCAATTTTATTCTCCAAATGTAGTAGTTATTTTATTTTGCCAATTCATAATCTACATTTTAGTAATGAGTTTTTTTTTGAGCATTGGTAATAATATTTCATTGAGGCCTTTTTATGCATATTTGCATGTTTTAGATAAAAAAAACTATAATTATTTCAATATAATATGGCATGCAACAGATGCAACAAGGGCAAGTCGCTGTAAGGTTACCAAAATCTACAGTGCATGCATTTTAATCCGAAAACTGCATCTGATTTGAAAGATGCCGCCAGGTGTCAGGTTCAACAGATTCATCAACGTACTTTTGTGCTGTCTGTCGTCTGCCTCGAGCAAAGTATCATCTTGGGTGTCAAGTGAAAATTTGTGAAAGACATTAAAATGTTTTCTTTTCCTTTATTGCTCTACCTTATAGGTTGGTTTTACTTTTCATCTTAGTCTGTCTAGCGCCGGTTATTTTTGCTACAGAGACTATTCCAATAGTATTTTTTTTTTTTACTATGGAGATCACATTCCAATAAAAAATAAGTTATCATTTGAAATTTTCGAAATCGTGTCACTGTAAAAGTAACTATTAGATTTTAACTGCTGTTTTTATTCTTGTGTGCATGCTTCAAAAATACATTAAACCAATGTTTCATTCAGTTTCTGTAAAATTTTTGTTTAATGTATTTTGATGCTATATCTACATATAGAAAGCATTTTATAATCACCCTGTACTTTTTATACTTTTAAAAATATATTTACACGGGGGAGAAAATGCATATACCGATAACAACTTCTCATTGGCAAGAGAGGGTGATAATACCCTCAGTTTCTTTTACACAAAAGTTTTTTAATAATCACTCACACTTCATAAAGTTTTTATATGACAAGTGTAAATATTTTGAACTATATTTTTTACAACAGAAAATTTACTGTTCAATAGTATAGTTTGGTCTTTTTAAACAAATTTTAAAATGTGAGTTGAATACCCTTTACAAACTTTTGATTTAATCTAGCTGAGTATTGAAATCTTTTTTCTTAGTTTTTGGCTCTTCATTCACACATGTGAGACACTATCAGAAATTACTCTTCACAAATGCATATTATGAGTGAACAAGGAATAGTTAATATTACTTTATACCTACATATTAAGAAGAATTACAGATTTATATGAAAGAAAAAAAAAATAATCTGTGGTTTTACCCATAATAATTTTGAAAAAATATTTCTGGAAGTTAATTTCAAAAAATTTAAAACAATTGTTAATGAAAAACATTTTTAAAAAATAACAACTTATATCATATTTTTATCTTTAATTCATCAATTTTCTTTTTTTCTATTATCACTTCATTTTGAAATATTGATTTTTATTTTTAGTAATAAATCCCAAAAATGGATGTTTTATTTAAGTACACCATAGACATTTAATAATTATATCAACAATGTTGTCACAAAAGTTTAAAAATCACTTTTGCAAATCATTGGTGAATTCTTAAAATGTTCTTTTGGAATTGTATTTATTCTATAACATTTATCAAGTGAAATAAGATAAAATGAAGTTATTTTTTGTATGGTTTAAAAAAGAAACACGGAAGAAGAAAATGCATTACAGGTGAATAGAGATTAAATACAATATTTGGAAGGCTTTCACCAAATCTATAAATAGTATTGATAATTATGAATGACGACACACGTTGAATGAAATAATGTCTGCAGTTAAATGCTCTTTAATGCTTTCAAACTCTGCTCTTTAATACTTTTATGCTTTTATGCTCTGGTTTTTATTTCGGAAATTATCAATTATCCAATTAATATGAGTATCAAATATCTAATTTATTTTCTCCCTTTCTTCAGATTAATTTCTCTTCCATTTTCAATAAGATTTACATTCTTTCCCATCTTTCATTTTTGGTTATTTATTAATTTTATGTATAAGTAAATAAATTTGTAATACTTTTTTCAGTCGTATTTTATTATAATATTTAAATAATTGGTGTAAATTAGTAATTGTTTTTAATATTTGCCAATAAAAAAGAATCTCAATTAAATATATAAATTTTAAAAAAAAAATTATGCAAGTACAAAACTTAATTTGTAAAATGTTTTTGGTGAAAATTTTAATTCATTTAAAGGATAAATACATGCATTATGTAAAAGTGGTATTAGTTAGTTTTATTATGTAATGAAGAAAAAAACAGATCCCCCAAAAGGTCTTTTTAATAAGAATTATATCAGTTCTATGAATTGTTTTATTGCTGATTCAAAAAAAAATATTTTTGTTGAAAAAATTTAAAAAGTCCATTTTTAAAGTGTTATTCTAGCATTAATTACAAGTTTCCTTAAAAACTAATGTTGTTTTTAGCTTATGAAGGAATTTAATCTAGTCAATCATTAATAAAAATGCAAAGAAAGAATAAATAAAATTAAACACACAAGTATTAATTAATGCATTCAGTCCGATTCTTTTCTTCTGTATAAAGTAAAAAAACACCATAATAATGTATTTACATATTTCCAAAAGAAAATGCGAATTTAAAAGATTATTTTTAAATCACAAAGAGGAACAATTAAAATAAAAAAAATTCCTAATGATTCTTTAATTAATACAAAAAATTATACAATCATTTGTGAAACCTTCTTATTTTTAAATTCTTTCCTTTTACCTTTATTGTTTTAATTCTTTAATTTTTACTTTTTGGTTGGGATTATTACAAGAACAAAGCTCAGATATTATAATTGCATTTCTGCTCAAACCGATTAAAAATGGTGAAAAAATAATCGATATCGTTCTGCGTTTAAAATGAGAACAATGAATCGTAAGGAGAAAAAAAAAAATTTGTAGAGATTTTGGAATTCTGTGTTCGCTTTTTCTGTGTTGAGGATAAAAACAGGTAATAAAGATATGATTCAAGTATGCGTGAAAAAAATATTTCTTCATTATGTAATATATGAAATGTGTTTTTATTTCATCTCCTTATCAAACTTTGGCCAGTTTTCTAACTGAAAATGTATGAAATGAATAAGTGGTGGAGTTTACAGTGGAAATGAAAACATTTTAAAAATTCTGTTTTTTTCTTCAAAGTTGATGAGACAAAAACAACTTTTTGTTCGAAAAAAAAAAAGCTTAAAATTGATTAAGGGATTAAAAAAAAGATATTTCAAGTTTTTCAAAGCAAATACAAACAAGAATAAATATCAAAATACTATAATTTTTTTATTGTTCTGAATCAATTATAGTAACTATAGAAATTCATAGAAATGTGATTTGCATGCTAAATAAATTGATGACATGAAAGTAAATGGTATTTGTTTGAATAAATGTTTATTTATTTCATATGAGTAACCTTTTTCTTTTCGCTTTCTATATGCTTTTAATATATAAAAATATAATTTGAATAATTATTATTTTATGCAATTTGTAGTCAGTTTAAAAGATTAAATATCAAAACTAATATTTATGTTCACCGTATAATAAAATGTTTCACTAATTTCTATTAATTAAGTACTATTAGAGTTAATTTTCATAGAGTTAAATCATTCAATGTTTTATTTTCATATTTTTAAGCTTAAAATTGCCTCGGAAAACATTGTTCGTAGATAACAACTGCAAACATATATCAAATTTATTTTTTTCTTTAAGTAATCTCATTGAATGTTACATTGTTTTGCATCCTATATTAAAATAAAAATTATGCTTTAAAAAATAATTAATATTTATAGTATTTAATACCACATATTTTATTAGTAAAAATAATTATTTATTATCATATGCATTTGAAAAATATTTATATCGAATGATAGGTAATGCATTTTTCAAAAGTAAGAGCTTGAATACAAATGATTATTTTTTCATTTTAATGCCGCGTTACTCCGCGTCCGTAGCTAGCTCAAACTACACGCACCTCCTTTGTAGTGTTAAGTGAGTAACGTCGGTGCAGCGCTTGCCTTAAAGTGCATCCAAGTAAACTGTCTAAGTGTTTGCCCAGCTGCATTAAAAAATTCTAAATGCCATTATTCATGTGATTAATAGTTGGCGAAATAATTAGAAAAAAAAAATATAGATAAATTAAATATATATATATATATATTTGTAAGTCAAGTGTAATGCAGATCTGTTAAAATGTCTATTGCATTAGAGTCGTTGATATTTGATAAAAAATATATATATATATATATAAACAGTTGTAAACAAAAATATAGCACATGAAAGATATTTTTATCCCACCATAAATTTGAAAATAATATATTTTTCACCCACCAACGTAATTAATAACTTCAAAAGAATTTATAAATTAGTTAATTAAATCCATTACCATAAACAAAATGAGAAACAAACTTTCCACTCACTTCGTAATAAATTCCATTAAACGTATCCCAAAAATTCCGATCGACTTCAAATATCCTTATATAAAATTAAAAAATAATGCTGTTTTCCCCTCTTCATTGTATAATCACTGTTGTGAAACTCATATGGCAAACATTTTGTTTCTCACATGCGAGCTTTGAATGAATCAATCTGCTCGAGTAAAGCATCTGCTCGTTCTACCACTATCCTTCCTACTTTTTCATGAATATTTATACATCAGTGACTTGCGTGCCATTTTCCTTTTTTTGCTGGAATCCCAGCACAAAGGACTATCGGATATTTGAATAAGGAGTAAATGGTTCATTTGGAAGAAGAAAAGAATTCGGTTTCGCCCGGAAAGAAATGGGTCGGAAGAGATAAAACGCGAGGAATTTCACGCCAATTTAAATAATTGGCAATGGTATTCATTTGCTTGTTCGTGCTTCAGTAATGCAATAGATTCGGGTTTTGCCTTATGGGACGAAGAAAAGGTTTCTCTTATGGGACTGTATTGTAAATAGTGTTATAATATAAGGCATTTTTAAACCGTTGTTCATTAGTTAGTAAATTATAATTTAGTGAATTATTTGGTAAATGTGAAAATTTTTATCGGATTATTGCTAGAATAAAAATAGTCAGGTATTAACAGAAAATATTTTGTACTAAATAAATCAATTGATGGAAACTTTTTATATAAAATATGATGCAATTTCCATTATCTTGTATGTTGTATCTTAGTAACAAATAGTCGTTAAAAATAAACCACGTTGCTTATTTTTTGTGTTTTATTAAATCTTACAATGATTTATATTTTCTTTTCTTACTTTTGATTATTTAAAAAAATAAGAAGAATATTATCTTATTCACTATTATTTTGCATTAAAAGGAGTTTTAGTTTCACTTTCAATTTTTTTTTGGACATTATATTTTATTTATAGATATTATGAATAAAAAAAATGGTATTCCATTGATATTCGCCATAAATAACTATCATCTTAACCTATGCACTCATGGAGAACTAATATCAAAAACAAAACAATAAATATATTTTATTATAAACACCAATTAAAACACAGTGTTTTTACTATATTATATTAAATTTGAAATTAAAATAAAATTATAAGTTTAAAAAGTTTTAGTTCAAAATTTTAATATTCATCAAGAAGAAATAGAAAAAAAAACATTGTTTCTTGTATTCATTTACTTATTACATTATCATTCTTGAAATAAAGCATTTGAAAAAAATTATCAACCGCTTAATGTCACACTTTGTTTATCTGATTTCGATATTGATATAATTTTATTCATCAATTTATTTTTAACACATAATTCATTTCGCAGCAAATAAATTTAGAAACATACATAAAAATATAATTATTTTTTAAAAAATTTTAATTCAAGCAATAAAACACTGAAAGTATTATAAATTAAGTTATAAAACGACATTTTTATCAAAATATACGCTGACAAATCTTATATTTTACGCACTTTTTGAAGTACAGGAGTCCTTACCTATCATACAGAATCCATTTACAGAAATTGAGTGAAATTTTGGTTTAAGGTATATTGAGGTATGCACCCAAGAATCACATGAAATACAACAGTTAAACTTCAGCAGTTACAGTTGCAATGGCACAATTTCGAAATTTTCAAATGGCAATATTTTTTATTGAATGAGATCTCAGTAGTTAAAACCATAAATACCGTTGGAACTGTACGTGTAGCACGAAACTCGATGGCTCTAGACAGACTATGCAGGAGAGCGAAAACAACCCATAAAGACCGAGGAGCAACAGAAAGCAAATCATTTTAATGTTCCACACATTTTCATGGTCCTCAAAGGTCACGTAGCCAAGTGTCACGTGCAAAGTGCCGTATTCAGAACCTACGTGCAAAGTGTCATCGTGTGTGAAGACGCGCTTTTGCATGCGACAGATGGTGGACAGCACTGAAGCACGTTCCATGGCGAGAGAGGAATCCCTCGAACCAGCCCTCTGATGGCGTCTTTGAAATCAGATGCAGTAGGCTGATTACATACCCTCTAGATTTCAGGTATCCCTACAGCGAGATGCCCAATCTGGCGTCGTTTGGAGGCAAGATGGCGTTCCAACATTTTTTGAGGTCTCCTGTCAAATGTTTCTTAAGTTTGACAGTTAATTTTCTGTAACAGTAACAGTATAATTTTGTTACCAGTTTGGTGAAAGAATCGCATTTTCATGGTGAAAGAATATCTCCGCCATTTCACATTCCGATCTCCCTGCAACTAATTGGCTAGCGCTCTGGCAATTGGTATCATAGACTTCAGGTTCGAATCCTGGAGGTGGATGGTTGTTTGCAAGTGGTTCGTTAAACTCAACTGATAACTAATAAGGCGGTCAACTAATGCAAAAAATAACCGTGACAAACCAAACCAAGCCGATGTGTTTCTAAGCTCACACCTTAATAGACATAGCATCTGTGGACAGTATGATAGCTATGGACTCGTATATTAAAAATTTTTCTTTTTATAATCAATTTATTTTATAAAAATATAAAGCTCCGATAAAGCATTTTAATATATTGTTATAAAAACATAAAAATTTTGGCTTTTATTTAATTAAAAAAATAATTAGAATTTCTTCCCGTATTTTTTTTATTAGAACGATATTCTAAATGAACGTAATATTTAATTTTAGTTTAAGATGAATTTTATTTTAGTTAACATGCTACTAAAAATAGGCGATTCCTGAAAAAATTTAAAGCGCAATTTTGCATTAGAAAAGTACGATTTTAATTTAAATCGGAAAGAATTAATTGAAATACTAATTATAATATTTTTCTAATATTTTTCATCATGAGTCAGATAAAAATATAAATTCTAGAAAAAAAAAGATTGCATTCTAATTACTATAAATACTCATACGTCTTTTATATAATAGATTAAAATAAATTACTTGCCAACATCAAGTAATAAAAGAAAGCATAACAGAGTTTTGAAAAACCATTTGAATATTTTTCCATTTTTAGACGAAAAAATTGTTTAAAATAAAAACAATGTCAGTGAACGAATAAATAGACCATAGCACTTTAATAATTTATCCAGTTTTTGCATTTTCTATTCATAGAATATCGATTTTACCCTAATTCGGCGATGCTACAATTTTCTATTATGACATTTTTTTTTTATCTATTTTGCTTCATTTCGGAGTTTGATGTCAAAACTTTCGTTTTCCGAGTTTTGTGACATTTTCTTGAGCTTTGATATGTCCATCTATAGTTATAGATGCACCCATAGGGAATTCCCCATTTTTCGTAAAAAGATGTTTTACCCTCATTTCAATATCGAATAGTTTGAAAATAATTTTATAACCTTACTCCTCAATTCAAAATTATTGCCAAACAAAAAGGAAACTCTTTGTGGCAACTGGCGTACCGATTACGGAGTACCAATGGGGATATACCCCTTACCTCCTCATCTTAATTTATATATATAGTTTACAATTTTAATTGGCTGCTTGATGTTAGTAGTGAAAAATAACAAGATAAAATTTCTAAAATTAAATAAATGGTACTCAAAATAAAAATAAAAATAAAAAACTAAAATTAAATAGAAGTAAAATACAAAATAAAAATTAAAAGAATTTAAGTTTAAAAACTCTTTGTGTTACATTTGTTAGGTGGATGGGTTATACTATGTATAACTAGTAGAACCGAGGAACTGTATAAAAGTCAGAATTTGTACATTCATCAATATTATTTTAAAAAAAAAATATTATATTGCTAAATGATGAATGCCAACGTCATATAAAACATTTTTGTAACTGGAAGTAATGTGTATGCTCAGCGGTTGTGGAAATACAACCAGGTATCCATAGTACTTTGCACTCTGTCCATATATATATATATATATATATATATATGAAACTTGATGAATATAATTAAGTAAATTAAGTAGAATATCCAAAGATCACAATTTTTATAATTTGATTTACGTTTTTAGTACGTGTTAATAACACCGACGAAAATGATAAAAAAAAATGATAATTACCAGAGATAAGAATCACCAGAATTTCTAAGTCGTCGATCCTGTAAACAGTTATATATTAAAAAATAATGATTGACATTATTAATTAATAGATAATTATTGATAATTGTAATTATTGAATAATTATTGATAATTATAATATTGAATAATTATTGATTAAAAATAATAGTGAATATTTATTGAGCAGTTTATATGTAGACGTAATATTATTGAAGTACATAATTTAATTAAATAAAATAGATATTATCATAAAAGTTTATGAATTCAATAGTATATATATATATATATATATATATATATTTTTTTTTTATTTTTTTTTTTTTTTTTTTTTTAGTTTTAGATTTTAGCTTTGAAAGAAAATAGGATGCAAATCAATGAAAAATTTATGATGGGCTTAATTTTATGGTCAAATCATCCAATGTTATATGATCTCATTACAGCCTTTATACCAGCTTCTTTTATGATCACTTGTTTGCTTTAATAGGAAGGTCATGACGTCTTAACAATTAACCGCCGCATCGCGAGGACCTGTTTTTGACGAGACCTAATTTGTTCCTAATCTAAATGATGTCGTTAAAAAGGGTGCGCAAGAATTGTTTCACCTTCAAATCACCTTTTCAGCGCCAGTAATTGTTGGAAAAATGCCCCAATTAACGAAGCGTGCACGGAAAAATACAAAGTTAACGACCGAAATCTGTATTTGGAAATTATCCCCCTCCGTAACGACCAGTCATTGCAGAATTTTAAGTGGCGCGTTTTAATTAGTTAAACAGGGCTACTTAAATCGCCCTGCATCATTTTCGAGCATGCCTTAATGCTTCATGATTCGGGAGCTCATTGTAAGTGCATTTGTTGGATTGTGTCGCCTTCTTTTGTGGCATTTACAGCTCGTGAACATTTTAAATAGTCATTCACTGATCATAATCATTATCTGAGAGGTTTGTCTGAGGGGAATTATTATTTTTAATTTTTGTAAATTAAATTATTATTTTTAATTTAATTTTTTGTTAATAACTTATTTTAAAGCAAAAAAAAAAAAAAAAAAAAATTGGTGTTAAATTGTTTAAAAAAATTTTGCTTCAAAATGTTAGACTCATGTTGTAACTAATCCTCAGTGGCCTGCAGTGCCAGGACGGACATCCCATGAGTAATCTTCTCATGGATGGAGGGAAAGGGGGCAGCTCCTGTTGTGATGGAGAACCCGTAGGTAGTAGCCTGACTTAGCTCCGTGACGCTCTTACAGCCATATGAGACCGGGACCTACGGTTTAAAGTGGTTTCCGTACCACCACAAACATCTGCTACACCGCTGGGCTTCGAACCCGAAATCTGTGGCACCGAGCTCTAGACACTCGATCATTCAGATAGTTTCCATGTTTTCGATTTTTTTGTTTTTTCATCTGTTTTTCATAAGCATTATCATCATAGATATAGTATGAAGAATTGAAAAACATTATGTATTAAATAGGTTTCTGAAAAATAGCCGAAGTACTGCTTCCATTTTTAATTTTGATATAATATAGTTTATGATATACTATACAGCAACTAATATTCTAGATTGTCTTTCCACCTGATGAAATGGTGTTTTGCTTCCAGGTTTTTCGAACGGATACATATTTACGATCTACAATCGATATTTATTAAACTGGACACATTAAATGTTATGAAACGTGGTTTTATGATTTTCTATGAATATTTTACGAACTGGACATTTATTTGTTGCGAAAAATGGTTTATTATTTACGATCTACTGTCATTTTTTTTCACCAACCGGACATTGCTTTATTACGAACCATGGTTTATTATTTACAATCTACAATTCATATTTTAAGAATTAAATAAATGCAAACGATCTTCAATAGATATCGAATTCAGAATTTTTCTGATCGAGGAAACTGAATAATCTTTTGACATACAAGCTTGTCAAAATTGTCAATGCGATATCAAATTGTGATAATTTAATTAAAATGCATTATCAATGTATTTAAAAGGCACTAAATAATTTTCATAACAAATCAATGTAATAAACAAATTAAATTATAAATATTAAAAGATTATTGATTAAAATTATTTCATGGTTTTATTAAATTTACTAAAAATTAAGCGTCGAATAAACTCGTTAAACTCATTGGCTGAGGTGCGTATTCTTTCAAATAGGACCCCATTTTTTGCCTTTTCATGATCGCATTCGAACAATAACACTTGACAAACAACAACTCACATAAACATCTTTAAAAACATATCATTTATTTGTAACGTAATATCCCAATCGGCTTATATCGATTCCAAATGGGATCTTGTCTCAGCCGAGTTCAATTCCAATCCAGTGAATTCCTCCATCGGATGAGGATTGATTCCCTCTTGCAGGGATTATCAGGTACTCTGGGATCGAGCTGCCACATTAGGGTACATTAGTTATCCCTTTGAGACTTACAGTATATTTTATATAAAATGATTTTTACATTTGTTATACGTCATAAAAAGTAAAGTCGTAAACTTTTATGTTGCTTTTTACATTATAGTACAAACATTATTCAAACGTCTATATACATGAATTTATTATTAACTTTTAATTAATGAAAGCATGTTACAGACGAATATATAGTTCAATTAATATTATGCATATAGTGTCACATATTAATGTCAATATTCATGCTTCTAACGTGCGCATCAAAAAGACGCTATTTTTAAGGTCTTTCGCTGCCATTAGAGGAAGAGGTTTGGTTTGGTTTGACATAAACGAGAAATAAAATCAACAAATAAAGAGAAATAAACCAACTATAACGATGATTCGAAATTTAGTGAACAAATTTGGAAGAACTGGTGCTTTGCTGACGCCGATGTGGTTGTCTTTAAAGAGGAAGAAAGGATTTCGAAAAATTGTAAAGAACGCATTTTCGAATCTTCACAAAAATTCATTAAGAAGATTATTCATCCAACCTGAAGAGCGGTGGGAACATGTGACTGCATGAAATTGAAATTCCAGGCTCCAAAATGAAATTGAATGAAATTGAAATTCCAGGCTACAAAATGAAATTGAATGAAACGAAATTCCAGGCTACAAAATGAAATTGAATAAAATTGAAATCCCAGGCAACAAAATGAAATTGAATGAAACTGGCATTATTAAATTAGTATAATAAAGCGATTAGTGCCAAAAATTCAATCAAATTGTGCCAAAAAGATGAAGATAATTGAAAATAATTGTTTTTGAAAAATTATTCAGATAATTATGAATTCCTTTGTTGGAAAATAATGGAACTATGCATATTTGTAATTAAAAGTATATATTCACAATTATATATTGTTATAATGCAGCTGGCAATACAGACTACCGTTATCTTTATATCATACGCAAGAGCTGCATCGCTGTTACTCATTTAGCACTACCCAGGGGGCCCGTGTAACTTGAAGATATGCTACGGACCCGGAGTAACACTAACCCCACAACGTTTCTAAGATCCTATGAGATTCTGGACCTACGGTTTAAAGTGGATTCCGAACCACTACAGACATCCATGGCACCGCCGGGACTCGAACCTGAAACTTGTGGTACCCAGCGACAGGGCGCTTGCCACTCGGCCCATCAGGCCCTATATTTCTCAGTTATTAAAAAATACATTCTAAGTTCATGAGTATATCGATTTTTGAATGAAACAGTGATAAAATTACACTGAATACAACAAAAGTTTAAAAAATAATTTCCCAAATCATATTTCATCTAAATCAGTGATTCTTATTAAGCTAATCGCCCAGTGATCATCCCTGCTTTTAATAAACATCTCCACCTGATTTAGCGATTCTGATCATCTTTCACGCTGGAAGCATCGCCCTGGATTGCCAGTTTTGAAAGGGAGCCCTCACTCAATGCACAATTAAGTCCGAATTTACAAGCGCTGATTGGGAATCCGGGATTGGAAAAGAACCAATAGAGGGAGAATGCGGTCCCTGTGGCTGTGACAACACGGGGAGGGCGGTTGCTGAATGGTTTGCTGCAGGAACCAGGGACTGTGTGTGTGTGAGCGCAAATGAGAATTGGATGATAATATTAGGAGAATTAATGAAATGATCTAAGGTTAGGTGGTTAGAAATCTGTATAAAAAGTTAAAATAAACATAATCAAGTCTTTTAATTTAGTTAATGCATTGGAAAAGACTTAGCGTTTTAGTAAACTAGTATCCTAAATTTTATTAAACCTACGTTAACGTAACGAATTAAAAATGCTGACGAATTATATTTTTCATAGTTCGATAAGATTCAAATTTCAGCACATTTGTAAAATGATTAGCTGATTCATTAACTTGCTAAAACCATTTTTGGTGTATTGAAATTAGAATATTAAAAATTAACTAAAAAAAGAATATTAAAACTAATAAGTACCGCATAAAAAATTTAACTTCTTAAAAAACACATAAACAAATTATAAATTGAAATTCAATCTTCTTTTTTTTTTCTAGTTCATCGACTATATCTTTTATGTCAATTTTAATATTTCCATGAATATTTAATACAATTAAAACAGAAGAAACGCCAGTTGAATCAATAAATTCAGGTGATACAGTAAAATTAGCACAGATAAGATAAAACTTATTCATTAAAATAGTAAATATTTGACAAAAACCAACTACTTGGAGATGTCAATATTTTTGAACATATGCCTACATTTCACTTATGGGCTTGTGGAAGGGTCTCAAACTCGACAGTCACTCCCCTGGATCCACACTTGGTTCCAACAGAAACCCCGTTTTTACATAAGCTGATTGTTTCTCTTACTTATACCTCGTATATAATTCTATATCACGCCCATTAATGATCTATAAAAATGTTTGTTGTCTTTCTTTAGTCTTTGCTTGTATTTTCTTTTTAGTCTTTGCTTGTATTTTTCTTTAATCTTTGCTTGTATTTTTCTTAAGCCTTTGCTTGTATGTTTTTCTATGTACGTTTCTTTATCCTGTGTTTTATATTTACATATTCTTTGCTCGTATCTTCCTTTAGCCTTTGTTTGCATCTTTCATTTGCATTTGCGTGTATCTTTCTTTGGGCTCTGCTTGCATTTTTATTTAGCGTTTGCTTTCAACTTTCCTTAGCCTTTGCTTGTATCTTGCTTTATCATTTGTTTGTACATAAGAGGAAATATAAAAATTCTCACCAAGCAGCCTAAAAAGTGATCGCCATCTCATTTTTGAAATTTGTGCCTGAAACGGACGTTGGCAGAAACATTCAAACTTTAACCTTATTGCAGGCAAGATGCTTTCTTCCAACTCGTAGCCCAGTGACATCAAGCATGTAGGTGCGCTGAGGTTCAAATTCTCTGTCCGCATAGACTTCATAAGCGCAACACAACATGTTCTTAAGCAGTACATTGAAATCACTTCTTTCAGAAACGAGATTCGATGGCAGTTGAAACGATGAGTGTAAAGCCTCTCGCACACATAGGTAGGCTGTCTCGTGGAGAAATATGCATATTTGATGGATTTCCTCACTTAAGACACACAAATACTAGTTTGTTATTCCTAAAACGCCCATAGCCCATAGTCTCCTCCCCGGACACGTATCGGTAATCTAGTCATGGTATACAGTAGACCATCTAGAATCTCCACCTTTCTAGCTGGCAGAAGAGGCTACACACCCTAGGCAAATCTTTGGTTAGATTTGTCGGGAACCTACAGTTTAACGTGTATTCCGAACCACTCACAAACATCCATGCTACCGCCAGGAAGAGAAACGGAAGCATGTGGTACCAATGAACAACACTAGCCAATTGGCCTTCAAGACACTCTTAGGCACAGGGGTGAGGTGTGAAGAAAAGAAAAAGAAAATCCCAGCTGCATTGGATATTACTAGTTTGCGAATCGGGTTACACGTCTATAGCTCGGAAAATCGGCAATCGGCCCAAGTCAAACAGATTCAAGCAGAACGGTGTAATAGAGAGAGAAAAATATAGCTTCTTAAAATTTTTTAAGTACTTTAAATTTTTAGAAGTTATACTTTTTTACTTATAAAAGTTATATTTAGATCAATATGCCTACTGAGAGAAATGAATGTGAAATGGAATATAGCTACTTAAAAAATACATAATACAAGTTATACATTTTTAGTTACATTGAGTAAGTGAATAAAGTATTTAAAAATTTATTTAAAATTGTAAAGACTAAAAGTAATTTGAGATTTCTAACAATTTACAAAAATTACTAATAAGATGAAATTAAACAATTACTAATTTCATTGCATCGTAAACACATTAATAAATATTGAATAATGATATGGAAATTTTTAACTTTTTTTATTAAATTTAATTAACTGCAATTTCAATCTAATGTAAAATGTACTTTTTAATTAAATGTAAATATATTTTCACGTAAAAATAGTGTCGAGAATATTCTGAAATTGAAGTCGAATATATGAAATCGTCAGCTTTCATTTTAAAATAAATGTTTGAAAATGTATTGGCATAAAAGTTCAAACACATTACAGTTATTCATCGAAATGCTTTTGTAACGATTTTGCAGTTTGCTACATCACTTGTTGAACTGCTATGAATATATTTGACATTTATTATTTTCTACTCCCTGTTTACTATTGACAGATTTGAAATATCACAGGTTATTAAAATAAGTCAATATTGAATTTCAGTACACTGCTTTTCGATAAATATACCTTTTCTGAAAATATGTATACATAAACATTGAAACTATGGACTTTAACATTTAAATTTATGTGTTGGGCCTGTTTATTTAAACTGATAAACATAAAGGACGCGTTTGGAGATTATTTTTAAAATTAAAAGTACATACAATGAAGTCAATGTACTGCTTTTCAAATAAAAGCTATACTGGGTGTCCCTAAATTTCTGGGTTATGTATCATATTTTTAAGGGAAGTTAAAATACACATAAAGCGGCATTTTTTGTACAACATTGTGGGTTCAGAAATTATGAATTTTTGATGCAGAGTATATTGACTCAGAACAGGGCACTTTTTACTGATGAGGCTTCTTAACCATGACAGAATTTTTAATTTGCATATTTCCATGTGTGGGCCATCTCTAACCCATTGTAGCTTTTTTTTATCTCACGAGAAGAGTTTTTTTGACATTTTATTCTAAGGAGGGACGAACGTATGTTATATGACAAGCATATAATAAAAAACCCATTCCTCAACTTTGACAGCAGTATTGTGGGTAGTTATATTACATACAGTTAGTGTTTTGTACTAATGAGAACAACCTGTCACTCCAATCTGATAGCAGATAATCGGTGTCATATATAACCATTTCATTTTACCAGAATTTAAATAAAAGCACTGTTGTTTTGACGTAGTATGGCCAAATTTGGCCTTTATGCCATAAAACTCCCAACCAACCAACCTACCATCCTTGAGTGAACTGCACTTGTGAATCAAATTATCTTTAATTTTCATTTTCTGTAAATAGAGTTCTATATATATATATATATATATATATATATACATATATATCTATAATGCTTGTGAATAAAAATTAAAATCTTTCCTGAATGAACCTGAAAGAGGCCCTTTCCTTGAAGCCTGTCACAGGTCTAGTATAGGTAGAGACGTTCATCATACTGTAAGCCACGAGCGTACTTCTAACGCAGGAGCGGTTCTTTTGAGATATTCTTCTTTATTGATTCATACTTGCTACGACATCAACTCAACAGCATGGCTTATTGCAATTTTTGTGAAAGAGATATTAACAGAATTACTTGCTATTGTTCCAGTTGCCTTTTGAAATGAAATGTGGTTGCAGCATGACGGAACTGTAGCCTATTTCTCTGCAAATATAAGTAATTGCCATAATAGCACGTTTGGTCATCGATGGATTGGAAGGTTAACCATTCACTTGGTCAGGACGGTTTATCCGAATTTTTACGTGTCTACTTTTGTGTTGGAGACATCTAAAAGCACTTATCTGCTTCCAGTTGACTCTGATGAGGACCTCCCCTTGCTAAAATTTCAGTCTCTGCTGCAATAGATCGTGAAACACCTGGCATTTTGGAAGGTGTACGACATTCAGATGCTGTTAGATCTGTATCGATGTTGTTTGTGGCACACTTGAGTAATTATAATTGATTAATAATTGTAATAAATGTTTTTTTCTCTCACATTCCTTGTTTTTCATTTTCGACCCTACATTGCTGTTCAAGAAATATTTATTAAGGTAACTTATTAATGCTAATGTATAATTTACCTTTCCTTAGTTTGGTTAGTCGCTCTGTGGTAATTTTGAACATTCTTTGGGCTAATTAGACTGTTATGTACAGTTTAACGTGGAATCTAAACAACTAACAAACATCTATGTTACTGTCCGGATACGAACCTGACGCCTTTGGTCCTTAAAAGTTAGGTCTATGAATTCAAGGATATCCTATATTGTAGACTTTTATAAGTGTCCACCATAAGTGTAGATTTAATACAAATTGTGTGAACACTAGTAAAGCATGATAGACAAGTTGCTTGTAGGGAGTTTTCCATGTTTTGTCCCATACGACTTATAAATGTTAGACAGTTACACCTAAAGTCCCTCCAGAAGGTAATGCACTCCTTGACGTTGAGTTAATCTTGGCCTTCACCATTGGTAAAAAGAAAAACTCGTCATGTAGAGAATGCAAGATGAAATATTAAAACTTGCTGCGGTGAATGAATAAAAAATCTTTCATCATGTTAAAAATTTATAAACTTTGCACAGTAATTATATAAAAATATATTTAATGAAAAGTATTTAATTCAGTGAGAGGAAAATATAGATTAAAATAAATGTAAAAGATTAATTAACTAAATGGCGGATATTAAGTGACTGTATTTAGTTATTTTCTTTAAACAACTTTTTGATATTAACTTAATTTATTCTATCATATTTATATACATTTTGAAATAATGTAATAAATATGATAGAATAAATTAATAATAGTAATAGTGGCAGTGGTAATAGTTACTACTAGACTGTTGTCGCTTACAGTGATTATATTGTCCAACTAGAAGTTGCGAGTCACGACAATATAATGTTAAATGCTTTTAATTTTATATCCTTAACTAACTCATAATAGTTAACCCTAAAATTTAAACAATAAATTTTTTGAAAAATAATTTAAAAATTTCACCGGAGTCAACACTTGAATTAATTATAAAATTTGTTAAGTACACTGAAATCTTGAAAATCCGAAAAGTTAATTAAGAAAATGGCCGACAGAGAAATTTCACTCGCAAATAGGAAACAAGCTTTTATTTATTATTTAAAGCTTTTATTTCAAAAATAGTTCTTCTTAGTTTGGAGAATGCTGTATTTTTTATTTATAATAAGATTTTACATTGAAGGCTGACTTAATGGAATGAAAAAAAGGAAAAGAAATTTTCCTGCAAATTTGCTTTGAGAATTTTATTATCAGTGGTTAAAAATAATATTTACTACGTTTTTTTTATTACTATACTAACTCCTTCAACATCACAAAAAAATCAGTTATTTTAGAGATATCTTGCTTTACGTTTTTATTAGTTTTAACTATAAATAAACATTAGGATGGAAATTGTTTGAAACTATACAGGGTGCACTATTGAAGTTTTCTACCTCCAAATTTTGTGAGATAGAAAGCATCAATTACGGTCATTTCTTTGATCTCTACGGTTATTTTGAGCACACTTGAGCTAATTAGACCTGGACCTACAGTTTAAAGTGAATTTCGAACCCCTCACAAACATCCATGAAACCGGCAGGATTCGAATCTGATGCCTGTGGTATCAAAGGCCAGAGCGCTAGCCAATTAGCCACCAGGCTGCTTCAGGCCAACAAAACAAATGGGCATGCTACAAAGCTATTTTTTTATGAATGTCTTGTACAGTCTTGCATTGTCCTGCAGGAAAATACCAGTACACCGACTGCTGCACCTCATCAACGTATCGTAGTGAACTCTTTTTTTTTTTATCTGATGAATATTATTGGTGATCTACTATCATAGCTGATGGCACCCCAAAAAATTACGTCAGCTTAACGAGAGGTATGACGTCCAATAAAAATAATATCACTCAGATTCCTCCAGCTATTATCATCAGACAAACAGAACTGAGACTTATCGCCAGTCATCCAAGTGGTTTGTTCCGACACTATGGCAAACTCTTGTCAGTGGGATGGCGTCAATGACAGCCTTCGAAAAGGACTACTTATGTGCAAGCCCCTTTAAGCCAATTGTCCGGGAAAAGCTGTTTTTCACGATATTGGAGAATCCAAAGTTCCCTGCACATTCCGAAGTTGTTGGGGGCGCAAAATGCAAAGACAAGAAAGTTGATTATGGGAACGCAATCGCTATCCTTCGGGTGTCGTCAACGGTGCGTTTTGTTGTGTGCTCAAGTGTACTTGGTTTCTCGTGAAATTTCACATTTTGCTCATCTATCGACCTGGACCCAATTCTACGCGTATTGTATACAAGTACCAGCAACGATACGACAGTAAGATGGCCAACTAGTCGTTCGCAACCTATAAGTTAACCCTTGCAAAATCGTCCGATCTTCAGAACTTCCTTGATTCCGTCTTCCAGGCATCTCTTAACAAGCACCTGTTTTCTAAACCGTATAACGTCTATCGAAATTCTTGATTCCGCAGGCGACTATGGGTTCACACACTGTTTACTTCACTTCCAGTCTGAGATATAAGCAAGCGATTAACTTCCACTTCGGATTATCCGCATAACTCCTACAGATGCGTGGCCCTCTAAATTTGCATACTTATGTGGCCGAAACTTCCTGAGATGCATTTTTTTTTTTTCAAGTTGGGTAATATAAACGCATAAAAACACTTACCAGAATTAAACATTATTTTATGCATCAACTTGAATGCACATTAATTATTGAAAATATTAATGATTCAATTTTTCATCCTAAACGATCAAAAAGAATTAATAATCTGATGAATAAATTCTAATTCAAAACAACTTTTTCAGCTATTTTATAAATTTTTTATAACAACATATACTTTATAAAACTGACGTATAAAATAGATATATGAGATTAATATATTTAAATTCTATTAATATTTTACAATCCAAAAGTTTAAAGTAGGGTTTAAATATTAAAAATTCATTTGATTTTCTTTTCCCATTATTCATAATTTTTTTGAGAGAGTAAAACAAACAAACAAAAAATAAGAAGAAAGTGAAATTTTTACCCTTGCTAAATTCCATAAAATCCAATCTTTATTAAATTACAGGCAATTAATTAAAATTTCCTAACAGAAGTTGGGATACATATACTAAAGAAGCAAAAAAAAAAAAAATTCGTGCTCAAAATAAACTAAAAGAGAATTACTAGAATTTGCATTTTATGCATCTTAATATAATAATTAATTCAAGCACACAATAGATATTTTATACCTTAACGATTTTATACTTTTTTGCGATTGAAACTTACAACAGAGCGAGGAATCTTAATCTTTGTGTAGAACTTTTTGCAAGAGGGATCTATAAATTACATAAAAGAAATTGATCCAAACTCATCTTGTCTTTTGTACTTTTTTATTAAAAAAATCTGCATAAAATATTTATATGAATATGAATTTGTTAATATTATTTAGTTTTTCATCTTAGCAGAATAATATAGGATTAAAAATATTTTACATATTTCATTATTAAAAGAAATTATTTCTAAAATGGACCTTTTTTGATGCATTATATTGAAAAATTAATGATTAATTTAACAAAAAAATTTCGCACGATAAAAACATTTCGCACGAAAAAAATACATTCCATAAGGCAACATATTAAATATGTTGCCTTATGGAATGTATTTTTTTTTTTTTTTTTGCAAACAACATTTTGTTCATAGAATCAATTCATTTTAATATATATTATGATAAATATTAAGAATTTTAACAATTTCAATATTTTATGTCTTTTGCAATTCCTTCTATTAGCTCACACTCTCCCTATATATATCTGGTTCAAATTTTCAATTGTTTATAAAATACTTTTATTCCTCCACTTAAGTTAAAAATACATTTTTTTGAACTTGTAGTGGATGACACTTGATGTTAATGCAGCTTTTTCAAATATTAATTCAGTAATTAAATTTAATTCATTAAATTTATTTTTTACATTTAAGTTGCATATATCTATCAATAGATGGCACCACATAAACTTAAAAATGAATGAAAATTATTTATAAAGGACTTTCTGCAATATATAAAAAAGTAGGAATTGACTTTAAAATTTTTTTTTATATTACTTGTTTATTTTAAAAATATTTCTAAATATTAGATATTTTTATCAATTCAATTTTTAATGAATTATTAAAACTAGAATAATTCTGTTTTTAGAACATTGGTGGCCGTCGTGTTCCACAACCACCCACATAATTTTTAGGTTTAGCTGTTCCTTATCTACGCTTCTGAGATGGGAAAAATCAATGTGAGTTTTATATTCTTGTTTTTAAATTTAATGCATATATTCGTTACATTCAGAGATAAATAATATGATTTACTATAAATAACATACTAAATTTCATGGTTATTTCCTTAAAATTAAACTAATACCATTGTGTTTTAAAAGTGAAACACTCTCAATCAAAAATAAAAATCTGATTTAATTTGGATTATTTTAATTTTGTATTAATTTTATCCATTTCATAACACTAAAAATTATTATAACCATTAAGATATCAATTTGGTTCGTAAACTATCAGCAACTACAATATAAAATTTTTACTAAAACCAAAGTATGAAATGAATTGAAAATAAGATGAAATTTAATCTCAAAAATATCTATGCAGAAATTTATAATATATAAATCTACAAAGTATATAATAGAAGTATTTTATGCTTCTCAAAGATTAATAACGTTTGTTACTCTAAATTCATTATTAGATTTATCCAGCTTGTCAGAAATAATTGTAGGAGCCCCAAAGAACTTTTCTAATTTTTTTTTTTTATTTTTATTTCTATTACAAAATAAAGACAGTTTTAATTTAGATATTACACATGAATAATCTTATAGGTTTGTTATGTATATACATACAATAGAACATATATTATGTATGCAGGGCATCCTTTATTCTTTGTTTTGTTTTTTGTTCTTTGCTTTCATTTGTTACATGTCGCTGAGTTTAAGTCAAATGTTTTGCATCCAACGACTTCATCTTTTAGAAAAAGTTACAAAGATTTAAGAAAATAAATTTAAAATGTTCATAACAATATATTGTATAATTATTTAGGCATATAAATATAAGGAATTGTAAGAAGTTAAATTGTCTTAAAAGAAGTAACAATATTCAAGTTTAAAATGCTTCTAAGCAGAAAAAAAAATTTTTTTAAATAATATGAGAATTTTATAAAAAAAAAATTACAAAAAAAAAAAAAATTATAAAAATTTTCATACTATATTTAAATTCTTTAATTTTTTTTTGCATTTTTACATTGTAGTTGAAATTAATATATTAAATTCCTTCACTTGCGTGTTTTTATTATTAAGACATTTTGTTGGCATTTAAAACGATATGGGCCAAATATATTTAATGCAAAAATTAAAAAGATGAAAATAAAATTCTTGGTTTGTATTAGTTTTTAAATAGTGGCTACGTTTTCTTCCTTGTTCCACACGGTGTATTGCCTGTGTTGTACATAAGTGGAATATAAATTATCTAAACCTAAATAATTTAAGAAACCTAAGTATAAATATTCTAAACTACAAAGGGATCTGAAGAAGAATAAAACCGACAAAAATAGCTACCACAAAGCCTGAAATCCGATCCTTATACTTACACAATTAGAGCATTGACAACATTATTTTTTTTTTTTCACATCGATGAATTTTATGTTCCACTTATGCGTAACACGACTAGTTCACCGAAATGGAAGGAAGAGAAAGCTTTCTTCAGGGAAAAACTTTAATCAGAAGAAAACTTGGAAATTTTCAACCAAGAAGCCTGAAATCCTATCTTTAGAGCATTAACAACAATATTTTTTCGCCTATTGTGGCATTTGTTCTCCACTTATTTATATTACCACTAGAACAAGAAAGTGCGATTCTTTGAAGAATTTGAATTCTGAAGTAAACCTTTGAACAAGTCAGCTTGACTGTCTATGGGATATTTGTAAACATTGTTATAATCACTATCAAGTTACCTGGTTTCTGAAATCGGCGATTGAAACAGATGAAAATACGTCTTTCTGCTGCTAACAGTACCCGCTTGCATCTATTTAATTTATTTTATTTATAAAGCAATATAAGTGAATATGAAGTCTGATTCAGCTAACATGAAATTGCACTTGTTTAACTTTTTCAAGCCGATCACTTTCAACCCGAAAGATTTTGGTGTGATTGATCTTTCTGCATTATGCAATAAAGGGTTTATCCAAGGATTTTTTCTGAACTGCGAAAGATGCCATGAAAATTATGTGCTCGTATCTAATGCACGCATATTCATAAACTCTTTGATAGAGTCGGACGAAAAGAACAATAGATCCAATCCGTAAAGGTAAGTTAATTCTTATTGACAATATATTTAAAATAAATATGATGTTATTTGTTTTTTATAAAAATGATGCAATTGATTTTGAATATTTTTAAAGGTTTTATTTACCCTTTAAACGCTTTCTTACGCTAAAGATGAGGTTCATTAATGTGTTGTATTTTCTCTGTGGTTTTAAATGCAAGGTAAAATTAGTATGTAGATATTGCATTAAAAAAGTAGAAAGTTTTATAAATAAAATTAATTCAAATAGCAAAAGTAATATTTAGCCATTAAAATTTATTTAAATTATATATCTCGAAATTTAATGCCCAAAGACCTAAATTTTTAATGGAAGTATGAAGTGTCTTGGAAATGGTATTTACTCGAAGATTATACATATATGCTAAACGAATTATCCTTTATTTTCCAGCCTCATCTGAAATGAAGTAATACAATAAGTAAAAAAAAATTTAATAATTTGAAAATATTTTTATTTTTAAAGACTGCATTAGATTAGTATAACTGAGGGAAAGCTATGGTATATTGAAATTTCTTGCTCCCAAACGTTAACCATCCTTTTAAATCTTTATAAATTGTAGAAAAAAAAAAATAAAATGTCATTGAACTGCAGATCGTTAGCATACAAAAAAATTTAACTTAAAAATAAATCCGAATTTAATTAAGGAAATTAAAGGAAACTCCACTTTTGAAATATCCTGTGATGTTAAGTGAGGCCATGGGCTAAGTATGGGCCAAATGCGAAAGTTCTAAGTTGAAAATTGAGCATTTTTAAAATGAACAAACAAATAGAATTTCAATTTTATACATGGTGTATATAAAATTGTCAGTTTTGTATATTTTGAAGATTGTTTTTAAAATATATAAGTTCATATATTTCCATATTTTGTTCAGTAATTATTTTTTTCATATTAATGATTATTTCATTCTCTATTGATTATTTTTCAAAAAAATTTTAAGGACAATACTGCATAAATAGTTATGTCTATTTAGACCTAATATATTATAATTAATAATATATTGTCTATTTGATCAATACTTTAAATGAATATATTATTTTTAATCAATCAATCAATTATTTTTAATATGCGACAAAATATTTATTATAAATTAAAAATAATTATTTTAGATTAAAATGTAGCCGTCATTTCGTGATGGAATCAAAATAATACAATGGTTACTTTTTCTTATGAACACATTTATTCAGATACATGCACTATAGTTTAAGTTAAAATATGCTTTTATCTTAGTAAATATACATTTAATCATTTAATAGAATTGTAAACGGAGTTTAAAATATACATTTACAATTCTCTTAAATGTACCTCATCACCATTTGCTTGATTTATTATTTAGAAAATTAAATTTCTATAATGAGAACATGTATCCTAATTTTGTAGTCAATTCCTAATTTGCATTCTTTTTATATGATGCAAAATAGTCATCTTAAATATCTTCATAACCAATGATATCATTTGAAAAATACTTGAAAAAATTTAATTAAAGAACCTCATATTCGTAAAGATCAAGATAATGATCCGCATTCTGCATTTCAAAATTACCCTCCTCCTTAACGATCAATTATCTCAAAATTATAAGTGCCAAATTTTTAATCAATGAACAAGCTTATTAAAACTGTGGACCTCAATTAAAAATAATGTGCGTAATTCGTACTGTATTAATAAATTGCATGGTGTACTTTTAATTCGTAATAAGCTCTTCTATTATTTCTATCGTTGAAACATTTTTAATGGTACAATAATTCGTACGATTAACATATGATTTTTGTATGTTTGTTAGGAAGCAGAACTCATAAAGATTGTTTATTAAAAGATTAATTAAGATCTTTATAGTACTTTAATATTGCGCGATTGGAAACCGTTATTGCCCCATTAACATAAATTAACTTGTGTTTTTGTATTTTCAGACTATTGAATGTTACACTAATCAAGAAATTATAACGTCTTTAGAGAATACATGACTATTTTTCATTTGTGCAATGTTTCTATGAACGATGGCTGAACAAATTATTGGAACATTCCTTGAAATAGTTTTTATATATAGTAACTTTAATTTCTGATTATAAACTATTATAATACTTAATTTTTATTTTTAAAAGACATAATCCTAAATGAAAATTTTAGGATTATGATTTTAGTTTAAAAAGAAAAAACGAACTTTTTAATCTAGATTTTGGAATATTTTAGATACATTTTGAAATTTATAAAAGTTATAAACAGCTCAAATTTCTGTTCCAGCATGTTTACGATAAACACCTATATCAAATTTATACAATTCCACGGCTCTTCTCTACCCTCCCCAACATCTCTAAGGGACCCTTTCCCATTCCACGTGTTCGATGAAACATTCCATTCGAACATGGAATGAGTTCGTAATTCATACATAGAAGCCCGTGGAAATCCAGGATTGGCAAATCTCTTATAAACGTCTAATGTAATCCCATATTAGGAACACCATCAAAGGTAATATTCACTCTGAAAGCGCATTCGACTGTGAAAGTTTACGACAAGCAGCTATTTGGTAACTGTCATGGGAAAATTAATATAGAAAATAGAGTAGATTATGTGATCGTTTAAAAAAAATTATTTATGTAAAAGAAGGAAATTAAATGAGTTTTATTCTAGCACTTGCGTTTTCGAGAATAGTACACTCTGGATCTAATATTGTGATGAGCAAATATAAACCGTAGTATGACTCTAAATTGTCTGTTTAAATTTAAATAGTCATACTATAATGTGTAAGATTCTTTCAAAAAGAATCTTTGATTTGTATGAAAATTAAAGCATGGAAAGTGATATTGTTTAAAAAAAATAATGAAAAATCAAAAAAATTGACTTGTATATACAAGATTTCAGTAAAAGTTTTCCGATACATTACAAATAATTAGAAAACAAATTTGTTAATAATCAACTAACCTGAATAAGGGGTTTTTATCTAGATACATTTTTTTTTCAATTTTTGATTTACTTACCTAAAATCTCAATTCTGTTATTTAGCAAGATATTCGCTATTGACTAATGATTGCTTCAAGAATTAAAAAAAAAAATAAGGATTATTTCAATAATTAAAAAATACTTCAAAAATTAAATATTCGTAAATAGGTTGCACTTTAAAGTTCCTCTTCATAAATGTTATTATATAATAAATTGAAATACCCAAGTCTATTTCGCAAAAACTTTTACCTATGCAACTACGGATAATAGTAAATTCCAGATATAAAAACTTTTAAAATTGACAATTTGGCTAATCTCTTTTGTTCTCACAACACTTTTTGCAGTTGATCTTGTTGTCTATTGTTCTAATTTGTTCTGGTTCACTTTGATTTTATTGTAGAAAAATTTATCCAAGCGTTAAAATAATTCTATAACACTTATTAAATTAATTATTGCACAAAAATTTCTATATATATATATATATATATATATACACTCAAGAGCCAAAACATTATGACCACCCCTACATTTTGCAATGAACTCGCCTGGATGACGTAGAAGGCACGTGATCAGGTAGAAGTGGTGTTTAACTGGCATTAAGTGGTGTTATTAATCCATGCCAAGGCGGGTTGAAGCTGTGTTGCGCGCCAAAGGTGGGCCAACTCGTTATTGACAGGTGGCCATAATGTTTTAGCTCTTGAGTGTATATATATATCGCATTTTAATCGTTAAACATATTTTTATAACTTTGATTTTAATTAGTATTGTTAAAAGTTTATTTTCTGTTTATAATATTCCATTCTCGTTTTATTGAAAGACTTAGAAAATACAAAAAAATCATTTTGAATTGTAATTAAATTATTACATTTTCTACATTATTATCCTTAGGATTATTAAAATCGCTTTTGATTATTTATTTTGAACATAATAATCTTTTAAATTAATTTTTCAGTGATTTAAAATTGATAACCTAAAGATATTAAATTAATAAAATTTTACTTGTACATTTCTAGAATTTAATTTCATTTATGTTTATTGAATTCCTCGAAATTGAATTTAGTTTTCATCGAATTGACTAGTGATGTGGAAACCTGTCCTCCGCTCACATTTGTTACACCATGCATATTTCATTTTCAACTACAATGTTGTTCATCGCACTCGAAAGCTGTTGTTAATTTTAATGAGCATCTGCTTTATCAAAATTCAACAATTACACTTGATTTACTATGTTTATTCATCAGCTTGCATTAAAATGCCCAAGCTGATACTAATTGCTATACCTCAGACTTAATAAATGTAGTTTTACATTAAATCATTATCTAAATGGTAATTGCTAACGAAACATAATTAATACTTTATTGTGATTGGAGTAGTGAGGCTATCATTATTCGTATCTGCAATTTTAGGAAGATTTAATTTGGAATTATTTGTTCGGATATAAAATAAGTTAACATACAGGGTGATTATAATTGAAGTCCCACTTTCAAAGTGCTGTAAAAAAAAAAAACCTCTCGTCGCAATGAATTCAAATTTGAACTGAAGATACTTGAAGGAGGGGAAACGGTATGCCATCCAAAAAAATTCCATCGGTTTTTTCCAATCCAATTTGGTACAATCTTGTCTTGGTGAAAGGACTTTCTGCTAACAGTGTAAACAATACACAATAAATAACTAAATAAAAAACTACTAACTTTCTACAATAAATAACTAAATAAAAAAAAAAAAACATTGAACAACTATCAAGCACATTGAATCATTTCGATTCGTTTCGATTTCATCATTTCGATTCAGAATATTTCGATATTTCGATTCAGAATTCACTTTCTTTTTGACGCTTACAGTGCTATTTATTACTATACTTTGGAACGTTTTTTTTGATGCCGTACAGTTTCCCCCTTCTTCAAGCATCTTCAGTTCAAATTTGAACTCATTGCGACGAGTAGGTGTTTTTACAGCACTTTTATAATCACCCTATATTTATTAAAGTTACCCCCAAGGTTTAAAAAATAATTCTTTTTATTACAATATATTACTAAGTATTTCATTTTGGTTTTCAATTGTTTAAAAGGGTAACAAATTATTTTTAAACTTTTAAATTTAATTTGTATATTTTATTGGAAATATTTTTGAGAATAATTTATTTCAGTTACATTTATTGAATTTTCTCGAAATTGAATTTGGTTTCTATGCACGAGGACACGAATAAATAAAACAATCGCAAAGTGTTGCAAAACTATCTGCTTTCCAAAAGAATGTCGCATTAGGCATCACAATTAAAAACAATACAATTAATCTTCTTTTGAAATCACTTCATGTGACGTAAATTTAAAAACTTTTAATCCAGAAAAATAAGATGGAAGGTAATAGCATATCTTTGCAAAAATAAAAAAAGAAAGTAAAAAAAATCACTTCTTAAGTTGAAAAGAAATCACAAAGGGAGACGGCATCAGAAAAGGTTTTCAGGAAAGTAAAAAGAACTGAAGGCTATTTATTGCGCAGAGATCTCAAAAAACGGAAATGTTAATAAGGGAAATGGCCGGCAGTGAAATTTATATCTCTGAGACAGGAAACAGGTCTTTCTTTTCTTTTGGTGTTCCGCTATTTCTAAAGATTTTTGCCTTTTTTTTCACTCTCTCTTTTCCCTTTTTTTCGTTGTTTTGGGGAGCACTTCCTTATCTTTTGTTTTGTAATAAGATTTTCAATTGATGCCTCATGTAACGGGACGAAAAGAAAGAGGGGAAATAAACTTTTTCCCTCCGAGTCTTAGTAGGGAATTTCCGTTGGCCAGGATTAAGGGAAAACTCTTTTTTTTCCTTCCTTTTTCTACTAGAAATCCTAAACATTTAAAAAAAAGTGTTTAAAGAGATTTGTCCAGAGGGACATATACAAAAATGTTGCGTAGCTTAAAATTTATTATATTGAGATCTATGTCAAACAAACCAAGCAATAATCAAAAATAAAAGTAGAATATGAATGGTTTCTACATATATGAGCATCTCTTTGTCATTTTTTTCCAAAGATTTAACATTTATCTCTAAAGCAGTTTTGATAACATGAGAAATCTTTCTTGCATCCTGTGCATATAAGCCTGGAAGTTGAGGTAGTCCATTCATTTTAATTTTAACTGTTCTCGCCTAATGGTAGGCAAGCATGTTTTCAATTGCAGGAAATTAGGAAGTCACTAGGTGCAATATAGTTTCTGAAAATGTGTTTGTGAGGGTAGGGCCTGGTGGCCGAGTGGCTAACGCTCTGTACCCCAGATTTCGGGTTCGAATCCCGGCGGCGGCATAGATGTTTGTAGTAGTTCAAAATCCACTGTAAGTCTTAAGCCCCGGTCTCATAGGACCAGAGAGCGTCACAGAGCCCAATCAGACTTCTTCTCACCCACATCTTTCCCTAACAATAAAGGGGCAACTCAGCTCTAGGGTGATGTGGTAGGGTGTGGTGTAGTGCTAGTAGTTTGTGAGGGATGATTCCACATTTTTAATAACAAATTAAAATTTATGTGGCTACTATAATATACGTATAGTACACGTACAATAGTTTGTACATTTGTATCATTTCACACAACACAACGATTTCAAAATTGCACATAATTATCTACGAATGAATGCATAAACCAAAATAATTTTATTTTTTAATGTGTTTATCTGATAACACCTTTGTTAAATTACCCTATTACATCTTGATTTCAGGATATAAGACCTTTTATTAAAATGTCCAGATCGATTTTGTTTCACGCTTCCACCCCCATTTTGTGCAGAATTCATGCAATGTTTTCGAATGCAGCTTATAAAGAGGTTGTTTTAAATAACCTAAATGTGCTGTGATCCATAGCAGAAATGGGCAACATTGGGTGGGATGAATTCAATTGGAATAGCGTCCTTTTCTGTTTCATTTCTCATGTTTTTATAAGCATAAAAAAAATACATTAAGTCGTATAACTGGTCGCCCTATGAAATTTAATGTATTCAAGATTGCCTAGGTAAAGTGTTGAAATGGCTTCTTTAAAAATTGGCGTTAAAACATTTTTCTAATAGTTCATTTGACATATTTTTTACTTTCATTATTTATTTCTTGTTATAAGTGAATAGAGTAATAATAAAATCTTTATCAAAACATTCCTTGTTTTTCTCTTCCCCAACATTTGAAATCTTTTCACCTCTTGTTATTTGGTAGCAAATCGATCTTTTCTATTGTCATCAGAAAATGTATTCGGGAGCTTCATCAATGGTAGCTAAGTACATTCTTTTTTCATCTCCAAATAGTCTAACATGTTTTGTGTAAAAGCAGAATAACATGTTTTGAGCAATAGCAGAACAACATGTTTTGATATTAGTTGGCAAATAACAAAACTCTTTTTATTTGTTTTTATTAAGCGGAAATCAAATTTTTTATAATTTTGTTTAAAGTTTTTATAGAGATATAAAAATATTTTGCGATTTTTAAAAATTCTTGTAATCCTTGTTATTTTATTATCTTCATTTCATATATACTACTGTGCCCAAAAAAAGTAAAACCAATTATTTTATTTTTCAAAAACTTTTTGTTTATTCTTCCAAATCTATTTCATTGCCTTCAAAGTAATCCCCTCCGGACACAATGCACTTTTGCCAATTTTTTCCTTTCATTAATGCATGCTAAAAAGTCATCGGCAGGGATGACTTTCAAAGCACGCGGCGATTCACGTTAAATCTCTTTAATCGTTTCAAAACGGTGTCCCCGGAGTGATATTTTGAGTTGAATAGACAGAAGTCGCACTGTGCGAATACAGTGGTGGTGGAACGATATGGATTTCATTTTTGGCGAAAAAGTCACGAAGAATCAATGTAGTGGAGCTGCCGCATTCAGGGTTTTCGGTACCAATCGAGATTTGACGCGTTGAGGCCCAAATGCAATTGACGATCCTTTTGAAAA
This sequence comes from Caerostris extrusa, assembly GCA_021605095.1. NCBI lineage: Eukaryota > Metazoa > Arthropoda > Arachnida > Araneae > Araneidae > Caerostris > Caerostris extrusa. Next base: position 85,382 of record BPLR01007636.1, read on the forward strand.
TCCAACATCGTCAGTAAGGTCTCTAATTGTAAATAGACGGTTTGCAAGCCCCAAATATTTAATATTTTGGACGTGAGCTTTGTCGGTTTAGGTTGATGGTCGGCAAAAAGGGCTCTTCGTCTTCAGCGCTTTCTCTGCCTTCTTTGAACTGTTTGTACCCCTTATAAACATTTCTTTCCGAGGAATTCTGCAAAATTCCGTACGTTTCCGCAAAACCAAATTGAATGCAAGTTCTTTGCTTAATTAAGACATTCAGACAATTCAAAAATCGCCGGAATCAGTTTCAGCGTCTCACAAAGTCAAGCGTAACTCAAACACTCATGAATATTTTGACGTCATATTTCACACAGATGTCAAGGACAGTGCCAGTAACCTAAAAAAAAAAAAAAAAATTGAAATTCCATAAGCACCGGGAATATAAAATTTAAAATCGGTCGTACTTTTTGGACACAGCATATATAAAGTCAACCCTAGCACCTTTTAAACTACTCAGAGGAAATACAGATAATGCGATTACAAGGAAAATAAAAGTTGAGAAATGAACATAAAGCTGATGCCAACAATGGATTAATCGGCTTTTGTCAGCGCAAATAGGTTAAAAAATGTGTGCTTTACAAATTAGCTGATGCTTTACAAATTATAAACAATGGCTTTAATTGTCAGCGCAGCTATTTTTTTTTTGTCAAGCGCAAATTGCGGTTAATATAAATTGATATAATGCTTTTCCTTATTGATATAATGTCTATAATGCTTTTCCTTGTTGATATAATGCTTTTCCTTTGTTGATATAATGCCGAACAAGCCAGAATCGGCATTGAACTAATCATGAAAGCAAAGCTTGAGAAAAGAAACTCTAGAACCAAATTCTAGGTTTTGTTTTCAGACAGTGCACATCACGAACTATCCTTTTATAAATACCTTTTTACACAGCATTTTGTTCTGTATTATTTTTTCCCTTTTATTTTTTTCTGTATTCTTTAAATTTTGTACTCAACCTGTTTTGCGGAATGCGGTTTCCTTAATAAATTGCTTTTGGTCAGGATGGTGCATAAGACGAGACTTTGCCTTGCTTTTGTACTGATGCTCGGGGTTGCTGTGGCGACACCTTTCATTTTACGCTTTTCCTTATTGATATAACCTGACATCGGTCAATTTATTTAAATACTCTTTATAAAATATATCAAAATTGTAATAAGACATCATAAAAAAAAAATAACTTACGAATCCTTTTCAATATTCATTTTTTAAAAACTTAATTTCCTTAATTTTTCTTGTAATCCGGGTCAATCTTGTTAGAATGTTTTGGTTGATAGAAGAATAAATAACAGAAATAAAAATAAAAAAAAAATTGGAATGAAAAATCAGACTATCTGCTAATTTGTTTATTAATATTAACATATGAGCTTTAGTGACCGCCATCAAAACAAAGTCATACACTAGTTTTACCATTACACATCATTTATAGTGAATCGAAAAAAAAATCTTCTATTTAAGCAGAATATTGATTATTTTTGTAACTATACTCCATAGTAAAATCTAATTGATGAAACTACGATAATTTTGCAGATAAGCATCTTAAAAATATGGCAAAGTATTAAGTACAGTAAAAATTCTAGCTAGCTTAAATGAAATGGCGCTGAAATTTTCATCGTACTTAAAAACTTTGTCAGATTACGAAGCTGCTTTTTTTTTATCAAAATTCTTCTTTTGCTCATATATCTTATGAGGCTTTTTAAAGCAGATTTTTCTGCTTGTCAATGTGTTTTCCTTTTATTATTTTAGCAGCTTATATTCTTAAAAACTATCTATGAAAATCAATTATACATTTATATTTTTTTAATTTTAGACGCATGTGGCAGCAGAAAAAAAATATTCCTAAAATCCTAAACCTCAAAAAAAAATATTATTTGTATTTAATTAATTACTTTATAAATATTCATAAAATGCATATTGTGGTGTTACTTGAAAGCTTCTTTATAAAAATGACTTTTTGACGTCGATATTTCAAACGTCTTTTTTTTTTTCTTTAATCCCTTTAATGAATATAAGATTATTAGTTGCCTTAATTTTCGGCAAAAATGACTTTTTTTCGCCCTTCCTTTAATAATTGGTTATAAAAAGGAAAAAAAATATATATATTTATTTAAAATAAAAATTTTCAATTGAAGGAAATATTAAATATAAAAAACATTGCTAACGTTAAATTGTTTTAATATACTAAAATGGTTTTCTATAAATTTTTAATTATCTGCGAATTTTTTATTTAGTTTTTAATTTGAAATACGAAATTGAAATAACATTTTTTTTTTTTGTTTTTTATAATATTTTATTTGAGAAAGAAAAATATTAATTAATTTACTCTAATAATACTAATTAATTAATTATAATTCATTTACGCATACCGATATATTTTAATCAGTGCCTTTTTAAATATTTTTTTCTAATGCAGCTATTGCTAATTGTCTGCTAATTTCTTTTCTCCAATGCGGAGCAAATCATCCCAGCATATGGTTCATGAACTCACGTTGGGGTTAAGGGTGAATGTAAGCGTGTTCTTTTGACCCTAAAACGACATGGGTTTATGTAAACTTCATAGAAAAATAGTTGCTGTGACTTTCATGAATATGTCTTAGTAGAGAAACCTTTAAAATTAGAACCAGGCTCTCTGTGATAATGCGAACGACACTGGAACAATCGCCACACAATCGACTCATTAATAAAATTATGTTATCCTCAATTGTTACCATATGCAGAATCTACAGTATCCTACACAATGCAACAGATCCAAAAGTCATGTCATTAGAGAAAAAAAAATTGTTATAAAAACAAGTTTGCAGCATAAATTAAAATGCTATCATGAGTAGAACAAGCAATTTAGTAGTATATTAATTACCCTCAAATATTATCTATCAAAAATTAAATATAAAATATTTCATTATTGTAAATCCCTGTGGAGGATAACATATAAAACACCTTTCCAGATGAGCATTAATATAAAATAATATAATTTTTTTGTATAATTTAATTAAGAAAAAAGACAGATAATTAACTAAGAAATTATTTAATTATTTTATTATAAATCTTGCATGAATTATTTTTCATAAAAAAATCATCTGAAACAAAAAAAAAAATTATCATAAAAATGTAATAACACCAGAAGAGCTAATAATTACTTAGTTCTTTTATTTTTGCATTATTTCGGTTCTATTTGAGCCTATTTTGAAACAAACAAATAGAGCAGGCACCAGTGAGACTTGCTGAGTTTGCTTTAATAATATTCCTTTTTCCATAATACTTGGAGATCAGGGCCTCAGATAATTAAGAATGAGCTTTTAGCGAAATATCTGTACTTAGGCATTCAAAGCACGTTAGAAATGAATCTTAAGACTGAATCATTCCTTTTCTTTAGAGAAAATAATTACAATTTTTCATTTTAAGATATCTCAAGACGAAATCATTTCCAGACTGACCATGTCCAGATTATTACAACTTTAATCAAACAATATTTTTTTTTCATTATTGAGAATAAAATTAGATTAAAATAACAACATCCTCAATTATATTATTAGATTATTAAAACATTGGATATATTCGTACAAAATATTTTCTAATATAAATAACGTGAATATATTTATTTTTATGGACAAAAATCATTAAATTAAAATTTTAAATATAATATGCAATATTATATTTAAAATTTTAAAACGATTTTAAACTTAAAATTTTTAAGACAAACTGTAATATGATTCTTGTACCACAATATAAAAAAAAAAAAATATATATGAATTGCATTAAAACTTCCATAATTTCTATTTCTCATGTTTTAAGAATATTTGATTCAGTGTAATTAAATGATAATATACTTGATAAATATTTTCATTTCACACTATTTCCTTTTTAAACTTTAATGAAAATTATAAATGTTTGAATTGTACTTCTATTATAATCAAAATATTTCCATAGTGTTGATGGGAATTTGTTAATTTGAAAATGGATGTTTTCTTTAGATAGTAATTCACGAAAAATATTATGTGAATACATTGTGCGTCCGCCACATTCCCTCTGTTGAATAAAGATTGAATGTACTTTGGAGCAAAAGAATTTATTAAAATAAATTTTAAAGAAACATATAAATAAATACTATTTCATTCTAACTAATACGGACTACAATACATTATAAATATTTAAGTGTGTTATCAAATCTAAATAAATCATCATACCAACCAATATCTATAGATATTTCTAATATCCATACATTAATATATAGACAACAAAATGCTGCTTTTTATTTATGGTTAAGTAGGCTTTACTTATTGCTTGAAGATGTTGCAGTGGGGCTCTGATGATGGTAATACCAAAATTGATTAAGCCCTCGGTAACTTATGATATTTTAAAGGTTTTTTCTTGTATGTATGTATAATATATATATATATATAATGGGTGGTGAGAAAAAGACTGTTTATAGTAAGCAATAATTTTTTTTAGTTTATGAAAATAACAGAATATTTATATTCTTTGAGTTTTTTTAATCAGCATACTAACTAATATCCAAGTCGTAATAAAATGAAAGTAAAAATTTAATAACATTGCTTCGTTTATTTATGCCAATATTACATAATAATATATTCTGTCATTTTCAAACATACTTGACATTTTATGTAATTCAGGTATTTTTCTATGATTTGCTACATCGATTAGAAAATTTCTCGACGTTTTTTATATAGTTTTGTCTTACCTATTCTTAAAAGAGGTAGACCTCTCGGATTGAAAAGCTATAGAAACCATAATTCCATTGTACATTAATTTGTAAAATCTTCATCTTTTTGAAGACACATTTTCAAATGTTAAAAATAATTAATCAAATTTGTAGAGTTAAAAAAAAGAATACAGAAAGATATTTTGAAGAAATTATTTTCTTTTAATAAAATTGTAACGTATTTTTAATTTGGTGACAAATGGTGATCAGATAACTAATATCAAGTCTGCATATGTATTACGTTTGTAAACGATAGGATTCTATATTTTATCTATGCATTTAAGGCACTGTCAAAATTAGTTATGTTTTATTCAACACATTTGTAGATATAAATGAAGAAACATCACGCATAAATTACTAAATCATGGGCTAGAAAAGAAAAGTAGTAATAATTTAATTTTGTGTTTGGAAAACCTATTTGTAATCATTTTAAAACGGATGAGTTTTTTTCAACCTATGTAGGTTTTTATACATGCTTAAATTAAAAACAAAATTAAATTTTGTACTCCAAAACAGTAAATATTAATTGATATGTATAAAATGCTCATCTATGAATAAACACAACATATCTAAAAATTTTCGACAATATAAATATAAATAACAAAATATCTAAAAATTTTCGTTTAGAAGAAATCAAAATGCATTTCGTTAAAGCACTTTTATTTGAACATTTGAAATTAATAAAAAGCAAAGTGCATTTATTATACTGTGCTTGGTTTTTGATTTATTAATAACAGAATATATTTTAATTATAGTTGATTTCAATATTTAAATATTATAGAAATCTGTTTGTGAATTATGAATCTCATGAATTCAAAAAGGCAGGATTCTTTATAATAACAGTTAACAAAATTTATTTTTAAATTTCAGGCATGGAATTTATACAATCAATAAATTTAAATATGTTAAAAAAATTATGTCCATTCGTAACTCCTAAAAAAGTGGAGCATTGAAATAATCTTTGCCAAACTATTTTAGTACTTCTACTAGATAAATCATTGTAATAATGAAATATATGATTCATGATTTTTATTTAAACAATTTATGATGACTCATTATTATGAATGCACTATGATTACAATTTTTTGAACCTCTGTCTGAAAATTAATTTTACAGCAAATTTCTAATTTTTTTTATTGTAATTAGTACTTTTCCTTAAGTTTCATTTAGTGATAGAATTATCATAGAATTAGTATTATCATTTAGGGATAGAATTATAGATAGAACCGAACATCATATTATGATGTGCTGTTATTTTCGTTCTCTTGAAAACTAATTGTTGAAATGGACTAACTGATTAGATCATGCACTTTTTATTTAATATTAAACATTAAATTTTGTTTAATATTGCAGTAGGTCTGTAACATTTTCCTTTTAAATAAGATTTACTTGGTTTTATTAAACCTTATTAACCGTATTAACAGAAAATGATGCATTTTTCGAGGCGTACCAAATCAACAACATAGCGAATCCATATCCTTAGAAGAAAAGAATCTCTCAAGTGCCGAAGATACTTAAAAAGAATCTTTCTGCTCCGATGAGAAAATAAGAAGAAATGGAAAAAGACTGTAAGAAAAGAAATAATGAAAAAAAAAGAAAAAAATAAAGAAGAAAAACTCGCGAAAACAACTGAAAAAAGCCAGTGTTTCAGTGTTCAAATAAAACTCATGAAAAGGTTACACGATAAAAAGTGCCGGATACTAATGCTATCAGATTGTCAGGGGAGCCTCTAAAATATTCATGACATGGGCTCATGCATATTCATCGCTTGCCACCGAATGCACGAGGAGATCTTCTTGCTGAAGCACACAATCTTAGAAAAGTAGTTTCTCGGGGCCTTCTCGGTTTTATTCTTCTAAAACCTCCGGTCTCCAATGGATCCTGTGCTCTGAGTATACAGATGTGTGTACTTTGGAAGGTTTTTCTGAAGCATGTAGTACTTTGCAACACAGAGAACGATGCTTACTTGGGAAAACTTTATCAATAAGCTGGATTACATAGACAGCATATATCAGAAAGTGTGTATTCCAATTTTTTATAAATGGATTTATATTTTTTGTTTTAAAATGCGTTCTAAATTCATTTCATTTTTTAAAGTAATTTATGCAAAATACCTTAAATTTTGTTTGAACTTAGCACATTTCTTGTAGGAGAATATTTGGCACAAAAGTAATTAATCGAATAATGAAAATGATTTCTTCAAAAATAAAAAAAACTTGTCTTAGTGATATGGAAATTTTCATTTTGATGTTTATTTATATAGCTTTCACGTTTTTCTTGTTTATATAAGAATTTTGAAACTTAAATAATTCGTGAGTTTATTTATTTACTATGATGCTTTTTCAATAAAAAATAAATTAATTAAAAATAAAATTAGCATTGAAATTAGGCATGAAGTGATTTATAAATAATGTGAACACTTTCTAATTGCAATTTGTAATACGAGTTCTTCAGTATGACAATAAACAAGGATAATTATTACTGAATATTAAATAAGGGTTAATTATAAATATTTAATATTTTAAATAATTCAATAATAATATAATCAGTAATAATAGATAGATAGGATACACGCTTTTATTTATTATTTAAAGCTTTTATTCAAAAAATTGCTTTTGTTGGTTTGGAGAATACTGTATCTTTTGATTTATAATAATATTTTACACTGAGGGCTGATGTAATCGAATGAAAAAAAATTCCTTCAAATTTGGTTTAATATTATAGTAGCTCTGAAATATTTTCCTTTTGAATAATATTTAATTGCTCTTTCCTTATTAACCGTATTAAAAAGAAATGATGCCTTTTCCGAGATACATCAAATCAATAACATACCGAATCCATATCCTTATAAAGAAAAAAAAAATCTCTCTCAAGTGCCAAAGATACTTAAAAAGAACCTTTCTGCTCCGATGAGGAAAAATAAGAAGAAATGGAAAAAGACTGTAAGAAAGAAATAAAAGAAAAAAGAAAAACTCGCGATAACAACTGAAAAAAAACCAGTGTTTCAGTGTTCAAATAAAACTCATGAAAAGGTTACACGATAACAGTGCCGGATACTAATGCTATCAGATTGTCTGGGGAGCCTCTAAAATATTCATGACATGGGCTCATGCATATTCATCGCTTGCCACCGAATGCACGATGAGATCTTCTTCTTGCTGAAGGCACACAATCTTAGAAAAGTAGTTTCAGGTTGCTTAGGGCCCTCTCGGTTTTATTCTTCTAAAACCTCCGGTCTCCAATGGATCCTGCGCTCTGAGCATGCAGATGTGTACCTTTGGAAGGTTTTTCTGAAGCATGTAGTACTTTGAAAACAGAGGTCTCTGATGCTTACTTGGGAAAACTTTATCAGTAAGCTGGATTAGATATACAGCATATATCAAAAGTGTATATTACCAGTTTTTTTATTAATGGATTTATATTTTTTTGTTTTAAATGCGTTCTAAATTCATTTCATTTTCATAGTAATGTATGCAAAATAACTTAATCTTTGTTTGAACTTAGCACATTTGTTAATGGAGGATTTTGGCGCAAAAGTAATGAATCGAATAATGAAAACGATGTCTTGAAGGAAAAAAAAACATGTCGCAGTGATATGGAAATTTTCATTTTGATGTTTATTTATGCAACTTTTATGTTTTTCTTGTTTAAATATGAGAATTTTGAACCTTAACTAGTTTATTTGCATATGATGTTTTTCAATAAAAAAAATGTAAAATAAAAATAAAAAATGTCATTGACGGAACGGAGTGATTTATAAATAATGTGAACCATTTCTAATTGCAATTTATAGTGCGAGTTCTTCAGTATGACAATAAACAAGAATAATAATTACTGAATATTAAATAAGGATAGTTATAAATAATAATTATTATTTAGAGTCATATTATTAATAAATAATATAAAGCATATTCAGTAATAATTAAACTTATTTATTAATTATTAATAAATAATTATTAACTAAGGATAATTATTATTGAATTAGATAAAAAATGTCAGTTTTGTGATATTTTATGGTGCAATAGTATTAAAATATTTCTTTTTAACTATAAATTTGATAGCAATTTTTAAAGTTTATGAAGTTCGGATAAGTTTTTTTGAAGTTAATCTTTTATCTAACACAATAGGTAAAATAACATATCAGTAGTCAACAGCAAAGTTGACGAAAATAGTAGAGACGCATTTTTTAATATATTCACTAAAATATGACGTACTTATGTATTTACTCAAGTATGAATTTATTACTAAAAAAGCAATTTACTTGAAGAAAATGACGGGCACGAGTGTCCAGCGCTCTGGTTCTCGGTACCACATGTTCTGGGTTCGAATCCTGGCGATGCCAATGCTGTTTGTAAGGGTTTGGAATCTACCATTTTTTTAAACTGTAGTTCCCGGTCTAACATGAGTATTGTGGGGTATTGTTACTCCGCGTCCGTAGCGCATCTTCAATTGCTACACGCACCCTAGGAAAGTGCTAAGTAAGTAACTTCGGTGCAGCCCTTGCTTATTGCATAAAAAGATAAGCATCTAAGTATTTGCCAGCTGCATTAGAACATACATACATACATATATATATATTATTAAATACAATCAGTTCGCCAAAGTTGAGGACCTTAACAAAGTGGTCCTCAGTTCAGCCAATTTTCAACAACAAATCTGACAGATACTCATTATTATAATAAATCAAATATATCAGAATAAAAATAAGTATAGTTGTTTTTACAGCAAAATTCATTTAATAAAACATAAATTTAAAGTCGCTTTAGTAACAAAAACTGCAAAAATACGTATCTTGTGATTTTTAAACTCAGTATTATAAAAAAAAAAAACGAATTTAAAAATATGCGCTGCTTTTAGATGTTATATTAAGATCTTAAATCTGCTTATCGTCACAATATCCTGAGATGTCACTCGAATTCGAAACAAAAATAAACTGTCCAAGAACATCGGAAACAAATGACACGACAAAAGATTCAAAATAAGAAAATACACACTGAAAAATGCAGTTGCTGTAGGAAAGTGATTTAACATCAGTCTGCTTACTGTGTAAACATAAATATTCTTTTTTTTTCATAACAATGTTTTGAACATTTCTTTTATGCCTTTCAGACAAAAAGGACATATAAAATTTAGAAAAAAAAAGAAATCTCTCTTTAGCATAGTCGAAAAAAAAAGAAAGAAAGAAATGGAACATAATTCCTTCCATATTTTTTTTTTCATTTTCAATTGTTGAAGAATTTTCGACGTGTATTTATGCTCTGTTCTGCTAAGAATGCGCTATTATTGAGTGGTTTTTTTTTTATTTCTTATTCAGCTTTGGGTGTCAAACAGGAAAATGGTTCGAAAATCCGTTTAAAAGCCAGTCCGGGAAATGTTTTATTCCCGATGATGAGAAAAACGGCAAATCAGAAAGGAGCTTATCGGAACATTTATTTATTCATTTTTTCGGTCGTGATGTTATTGATGTTGTTGTAACGTGTAAAACATTAAAAAAAGGAATCCCATAGATAAAACTTTATCTATAGAAAAGTGAAAATGCGCATTCATTTCATTCATTTTTTCAGTTTTGCAGCCTGATTTTTTTAATATGTGTATGTAAAAGAGAGAAAGAGGGCATAACAGGATATGATAGAAATTGTACTTATTTTTCACAGAACATTTCTCATTGCTTGACGATTGTATTGACATCTACTATTTAATGCCATCATTAAAAAACATGTGATGTTTTTGAAATCCTATAAAGTTCATTTTAAAACTACTCTCAATTGACAACTTAGCATCGATCGATACTAATTGAAAATGTCCGTAACATATCTTTTTAACAACATTATTAGGTTTTTTTTCATCCATGCGTACCAATGCATTTAAATTTTTTTTTTTCTGATTTGTAAGTTTAATAAAGGGGTTTAATTATAATATTAACTATTGTTTTATTAGGTTAAGTTTATTAGAGGTTGAGGCAAATTTAACAGTTTCAGAACAAGAATTCGTTGTTTCTAAGAACAAGAATTAGTTGTTAATTAAATATATCAGGTGGTTCCGAAAATTCCGAATTTTCTCAAATGCATATTCTAATCAATATATTTAATAAAAAATAAGAAAAGCATGATTATTTTAAGTTAAGTGATAAAAATGTGATATTAGTGAGAGTGACTTCCTGCTAACCTGCTGTTGATACTTCCTGCTCCTTTCAATCATTCTGGCCCATAGGGCGCCATTAAGATAAAAGTCTTGATAATTGCAAAATAATAATTTTACAAGATTCATACTATTATTAATTTACAAGTAGAAATGCAAAAATGGACAAAGGCAAAAAGTTATTTCAGAAATTTCAATTTATCATGTGGGAACATACTTTGCTGAAAATATAGCAATGTTCAAAAACCCAAGAAATTTATGAAGAAATTGGTCCGAATACTACAAGAACGGGAGTTCTACACTATAAGGTTTCGCTTTTTTATTTGGCGATTTTTTTTTCCTTTGTTTTTCGCCAAGTCCTTTCCTAAACAAACAAAATGACTGCTGTGGTTACAAAATACTGCGATTTTGAAGATTCTGTTTTGTGCTGAAAATAGACTTGACGAAATCAGAAAGCTAAAATGCAGAACCACCACAAGAACTATTCAATTCCACAGAGACAGAATATAACAAAATTTAATAACTTTAACTTTTTAAATACTACAAGAAGCATAACCAAATTCAGACAGAGAAACCTGTTAAGTGATGGTTAAATATTAACTTTTATAAACATAAAAGATTCTCAGACACTATTTTGAGGATATTGAAGACCAGGCCCATTCAAACTGAACTAGACATAGAGAGAACAGAGCACTTGACTTGATATAGGTCAATCGTTATGTTTAGCAATGAATATTTCATGCCAGTTTTTAAACATGCATGAATAAAAATATTTTTTACTTTATAGCTTCACTTTCCCGCCAGGGCAACATCACGTTCACACATGATAATAAATAATACATATTTTTTGTCTATTTGTGATCACAATAATTTGTTAATTCACTTTGCTGTCTCTAATTTTAGTTGAAAATTGTTAGAATATTTCTAGTTCAACATCAGAAGTTTAACATAATTCTAATGTTTTGCAAAAAGCATAAATAGATAATATCCTTATCAAAATTTCATTTATATAATAAAGTTGATATCCTTTAAAAGATTTTAATATTATTACCTAGTATACGTGAGGCAAATGAGGTATTCATAAGCACATAATTGTTTTTCGTGCTTATTTAAAATTATAAATTTTAACTTCAAATAATAACAAAATATTCTCATTTTAAAATGGCATTACTATTTTAATCATAGCAGCAAAATTCATAAAAATGTAAATGTTCGACAATAGTAAGTTGACGATTATGCAAATAACAATAATTTATTTATGAAACTTATTCATTATATTATTCAAAACCGGCATGGAAAATATTCACTAGTGTATGAAATTTTAAATAAAAGTATTCCTAAAAGCATAAATACGAATTAATTCCTCACATTTTTTGTTTTAAATTTAGCTCATCACAATTTCATTGTTAAGAGAAATCTCATTTTTTATGTACACTATAAGAATAACTTTTCTTTTTGAATTAGTATGCATTTTTTGTATGCATATTATGATGAGAGTCGTTATTAATTCAAAAACTCTACAAAATAAAAATAATTTTGAGTTGGACCATAATAGAATGCACTTCATGGAATGCTTTAAAGCTAACAAAACATGAAAGAACCAATGAAAAGCCCATTAAAGATTTCATAAAGCAAGCGGGGTCTGCGTTATGTCATTAATTTCAAATTAAAATCCAATTATGCTGGGCAGCATTCATTAACATCTTCAACCTCTGAACTTCTCATTTTACGCATTCTGTGCTCTTAATCTATTTTCGGTTGAGAAACTATAGTAATTAACGCGAACTTATTATTATTATTACTCGTTTATTTTTCTGCTGCACAGTAAAAATGAATTGAGAATTCTCAAAAATAATTTAAAAATGAATAAATATATTATGAATTAAAGAGATTAGTCTTATTTTGTACTTCTCTATTTTGAAAATTTGTCTTTCAAATTTTATATGAAAATTTATTAGTCTCTATTTCAATTTTTTAGAGATCAGAATTACTGAAGTCAAATTTCATTCGTAATAGTGCTCATATCATACAATGGCTAAGTTGCCTTTACCATTGCACTATCATAAACAGGGGAATTTAGAATGCCTCCCTCCAATCAGATTTTCATTATTACAATTCACAACTCTATTCCTTTATTTTAGGCAATTTATGTATCATAACGATTTAAATTTAGCATTGATGTATCAATAATATTTATTTGGAAATAAATTATTATTTATAAATAAACATTCAATGTATTAAAATGTCATAATTGAAATTGCATAAATAAAGAAAATTGGGCAATAATTGCTTAATTGTACACATGCAATAATAGAACACGAAGGTTATCCAATATAGTTATGGATCTTGCATTCCTTAATATACACACAAAAGTTACAATACTAATTATTTATTCCACAACAATCCACTCCAAAATTCTGGGTGACGCAAAAACTTTTGAGAACCACTCTAATACAAGCTTGAAGTGCATAGCAAAGCAAGGCAGTGCACTTCGCAGTCACTCATTTAGGTATAAGAAAGTAGATTGTGATTGAGATATCGTGCTTACGCTGACAAGGAGACTTGATCATTGCCCGACTCAGTGGCATAACTTTTGCTGTGCTACAACCACCACAACACACACAACCATTGGCAGTGGCACAGCTTTTTCAGAAAGAGGAGTCTCGTTTGGCGATTATAATCGTATGTGCAAAGCATTTCGCTTCGATAATCAGGCTGTTTGTTCTGAGTTTCCCGGTATTATATGCATATTTCTCTCATATTATATGCACATAAGGGACCGCTAACCCTAAAAAGACCTCCCAGAAGACACTGTACTTCCGCAACACAATTGCCAATGGCACAGCTTTCAGAAACGAGGAGTGTCGTTGGCCATTGTAAAAACATGTGCAAAAAAAGCATCTCGCTTCGATTCGATAGTCAGGCGGTTAGGTGGCATTTTCCCGGATGTTCCCCTATGACTTGCACATTAGTGGCAGCTAACCCTAAAAGGCCTCCCAGAAGGCACTGTTCTTCCACAACACTTGTCGGTGGGATTTCGTGGCATCATACCTCCGCCCCACACATTTCCAACTGGTTGGGGGCAACATAGCCCAAGATACGGGGGTGAGGTGGAAAGAAATCAATAGAAAAGACTTGGACGAAGATTTATTGTATTGAGAGGCAAATGTCAAAATGTCATCATTTAAAACTGCAAAAACTGCCCGTAAAAACTGCAAAAGGCATGCTATAGAGAAACACCATTTTCCTCGATTCTGTTTTATCTTTTGAACATACTTTCCTTGAATCATTTACTCTTTGAATATATACACAAATACCATAAAAATATTTTCAATTTCACAATTGTTGTTAATGTTAAGAACCCCTGAAAGTAAAACATTACAAATTTTCTTTACATAAATATTTATGAATTGTAATTATAATATAACAAACTAATTAATTACATAACAAAAGCTAATTACACATAGTTATACAGTATAATGCTCAAAGTTTAAGTCGTATAAGTAAAAGTAATTAATAGAGATGTGAAATTCTTCAAGTAAATTTAATAGAACAGATTAAAAACACCACACGATTACTTCTTTTCGTTAACCATTATAGAGGTAAAATTTTTAATGTTCATTTTCGAAAGCAAATTCCTTCAAAACTAATTCAAAGACTTAAATCAAGACGCGCAAAATTATTAAACGCCTGTACTCTATTCTAAAAGTGATTAAGGATAATTTATATCGCTCTCTCAGGAGAGAGTTTTAAAAAGTATGAAACTGAATTCTATAATCGCCCCAACCCAATGATTTATGGCGGCAATTACAAAGCTCCTCTGCAGAACTTGGGTCTGAGTGGATTTTGAGTTGGCTAGTTGAGTGTCACCTCCGAAGATGATAATGAGGTATTGTCTCCGAATTGTCCATCAAAGAGCAATAGCGCCTCACAAATGCGAGGACATTAAGACGCTCTCCAGACTTCAACAGAAATTCCCTTTTAAAACGAAATGTTATGCGTCCTATTTGCGAAGAGCACCCCGAGTGAGTGATTGCACATATTTAAAATTTAATAGCGGGCGATAAAGGAGAATCCCTGTGTGACTTATATCCCTTTTTTATGATTTAACGATTCGGTCATTATTTCATAAAGAACTTATGCAAATCTTTCTTTGGTATTTAAATATTAATCCATAATATATCACGCATCCGTTTTGAATAGCACACTGTTTAAAGTAATTTTTACTCCTTAATTTGAAAGTTTTATTATCTTATATAGATTTATTCACATTTTCATGCGTCAATTAATGAGAGAATGAAGAACTTAAATTAAATCGTGTCATATAAATGCTTATGTAAATGATTCGTAGTCATTTAAATTCTAATTCATAATAAATCATGAATCTGTTTTGAATAGCAAACTGATACAACGTAATCTTAAAATGTTATATTTGATTACATTTAGATTCATTTATTCATATTTTCGTCTAATATACAAGAATAAATTAAGAAATAAAATTAAATGCTTTTAACATATTTTGAACATTAAATTTGTGTATCATTTTATGATATTTTGATTTACGAATTATAATTAAGAATTAGTTAAAGTTCATTGCTTATCAGCATAGGTTATGAGTTAATTTAAAATTATTATATCCTGGTTATAACAATTATACTAATTATGTCCTGATTATAAGCAATTTATAAATAATCTAAGTCATCGCAGCAATACGTAAC
>BPLR01007637.1:0-41600 GCA_021605095.1 Caerostris extrusa
TAAAAACTCTATAGTATTACATGCTTAAAAAAATACGAAAATTCAAATTGTCAATGCAGGTAAAAAAGAAAAATAATAAATATCAATTGTAGAATTAATTAATTAGTATCAAAACAATCGCTGATAATAGATGGATTCGTTAAATTCATTAATTACAAATTGAGAAAGACAAAAAAAAAAACATTCAAGGGAAGAATAAGCTGAGATCCTTGCAAGAACAGTCAAAATAACTATATACACCAGTAAACTATGAGAAATTCACGAGAAATAGCATTATGTTGAAAGCCTTAATCACATTTAAATTAGTAAATAATTTCTGAGATTTGATTATTCAAGAGAGAAAAATGTGCAAGAAGTTTTATATAATTAATCTAAAATTGAGATAACTGAAAGGTATATATCAATGATATTGCTTCAACATTATGGAAGCCTTTACGATTTTTGACTCTCAGTTTCTTTACAAAATTTAAATAATTTTCCCTCCTCATTCATAAATTAAAATTTACATAGTTGGCGGTCTTAGAGCACAATGTCCAGAAACTAAGAGACATGAGCATATATTTTTTTTTAAAAATATCTTGCAGAAAAATCGTTATTGACTGTTTCCACCATAGGATTATTTTAACCATAATAAATCTCCCTTTTAGGAACATTCATTTTTTTCACTTCAAGGGAAAACTGAAAAGTTAATTTTACCTGAAAGTCCCTTCTCTTTTCTACACGCTTGACAGGGCAGTCATTAGTCTCAGCTTTTTAATAATCATCTGCATTTGCATATTAAGCTGCTTTTCTGCTGATTTTCACGATAAGGACAAAAGTAGTTAAATAAATTCAGTATTTTTTTTCTTTCTTTTTCATTATTACTCTAGAGTTGGCTGGTTACTTCACTCTAAAAAATCAATGGCAAAATGTTTTAATGATTGGAATTTTTATTTGAATTCATGGGATGGTCACTGATTCATTGATCCACTGATGCATATAGATTTGATGGAAACGTCTTCGAAATCAATTTTGAAAATTTCAATTAGCCCGAAGCTGCGCGCGAGATGGTTTTCATTAAAGTTACCAACTCTCAGCTACCAATTATGCTTATTAGAAATTATGTATAATTAAATTCATAAGCATTAAAATATATCTTTCATTATGAATCAAAAAATTAGTTAATTAAGGGCCTTTGTTTCGCTGTAATAGAATATATTATTAGACGTTAATTCGTGCAGAAATATTTTTCAAAGGTATTAATTTCACATTAAAAAATTATTTAGCATGTCAATGGAATAATGTTTCTACACACTACTTACCATATCACTGACTGAATTGATGAATTTCCCAACTTGAAAGAATTGCTTTATCTTAAATGAAGCCAGACTTGACTTCCGAAAAATGGGAACACTGTTTTCATAGGACACGCATCATCGATCGAGAAGTAGAGGTGGTAATCAAAGAATGTCTGTAAAATATGAGGGGTGGGATGAAGAACTTCCCATCGAAAGTGGTTAAATAATTTGTGAAGACGTGCTTCGCAACATATGGCCATGCATTATAATGATGAATGGGACTTTTTGTTATGTTTTTCAGCTATTTTCATATTATGACAGTTTTTCTTTTATATTAGCATCTTAAATGCAAATACTCAAAATTCAAAGCATGGTAAAATTACATTTGTGTAAATCAAAATTTAATAATCCCAAAAGAAAGTATCACACTATCCTATGATCAATGTAACAGTTTTTTTTATTTCTTTTTAACTTTTAATTTTATATATTTTGTATATGAATGTTCACTTAAATTTAAGGGCATCTTTTTCTAAAATAATTTATGTGTATGTCTATATTATGAGTGTTAAAGTAAAAAAAAATATATATTTAAAGTAAATTAATCTTCTAAACATTTGTTATTTTTATACCATGTGCATCAATTTTAAATTAACACTCTTCTTGTATCATTTTTATTTTTATGTGAAAACCAATCATTTAGATATGTACTTTTTGTTTAACTATTTCATTTCAGCTCCATCTTCGAGGAGCCTTTTATACTTTATTGTTTCATAATTACGTCACATATGTCATCAAGATTTATTTTTTACACTTATTTTTATTAACTTATTTTCCTATTTTTAATTATTCATTATATAGAATTCTATGCTTTGACCAATATTTTTTTTTTTTTTACTCTCTGATTTATAAATTTTCAATGTTGTGTATATTTTAATGTACTTTAAAAAATTTTCCATATTTCCATGTATTCTCTCATATCAATTTTTTTCTCATATTGTTTTCGGATATTTCATACTTACACTTCGTATAACAATTTTTTTGCTCATTTTCAAAATTTTTTAATAGTTAATTTGGTTCTAACTTATGTTATTTCTATATTTTTTGATAATAACTTTATTGTTTAGTCACTGAAATGTCAAAATTGAATTTTGCGAAAAATTTCCTTTTTTTCCATCAGCCTACCGATTCCCACGCACTCCTTCTTTTACCCCCTCGAGTCACTTCCATTCTTGCTAAATTCAATTGTGCGTTACCTCCCTTTTAACTTTTTCTTTCTCTGCCTTATGTTATTCCCACAATTTCACTTACATCATTCGTAAACTGTAAGGGCGCATCTCAGCTCTAGGCACAATGATGCGGTGTGATGTGTATATGTAGTAGTAGCAGTCGATAAGTTTAATGGTTAGTAATGGTTTCACCACATTTTAACAGCTTGGCATTTTTTTTATGATTTGCTTGGTCTTCCGCATGAAAATCAAAAATTTTTTGAATAATTTAATTTCATTTTGAAAATTATTCCTCATGTCCTCTGTGTGCTTCTATACCACCAATTTCTATGTTCTTCAGTTGAACTTTTTCTTGCAATTAAAACAAAAAAGATCTTCTGTTCTTTAATAAATGTTCTTCAACAAAAGGTATTTGAAGAACATTTTGACCATTTAACGCGGTAAGTTCCGAAAACGTTCGAAGTTCATATAATTTCATACTTTAATAAATGGCGCACACTGAACATTAAAGCCTAATAACAGTTGTTCGACTTGAAATAGTTGTCAGACTGAATTATCTGGCAATAACACTAACTACGTCATTTGTTAGAAAACGGCCTAAAATAAATTGAACTCCCACTTAAGTGAACGATTCTTTTTTTTATTTCAGTAAGACCTAAACATTACAAAATGCTGTTATCGAAAATTATTTTTCATATATGTATCGTTAATATTAAAAAAGAAAACATTTAATATTTAACAAGAAATTCTTGAAGTATTCTTGTATGGTCATTACTTCACAATAGTTATTATTTTATAGTTTGCTCACTCATCATTTCTTATGTTGTCAAAGTAAATATTTGAACCGCAGTGGTACAGATGCAACTAGCAATATGAAGGTGCAGACTTGAATTAATTGATGGTGCTTGTTTCGGTTACTGCTTTTAAAAACGGATCTATTTGATAATTAATACAGCGTATATAAACTCCTCATATTAACAGAATATTCCAAGATAATCTTAGAGGTTTTCTCCCATACAACACAATCTGCATTAAAAACTTTTGTAGGACACTAACTCTGTAATAGGTTTGTGGTGGCATTCTTAGCTAAGCATAAGGTATCCGATGAAAATTAAAATACAATAAATATTGAAAATTACATGTGAAAAGTAATCTTTTAAGGTAAATTTGACCTTTGTCGTTTTGAATAAATATGTTAAAGATAGATAGAACAAAAACAATGAGGTTTCTAAATTTGTTATTAATATATATCTAATTAATGTCATTTTTTAAATAATTTGTTTAGCTTGAAAGAATTTTTGCAAAGTTTAATTAAAAATCTAATGCTATTTAATCAAATTTTTATGACGTATCTTTCTCCAGGGATGCAATGCTGTAGATCATGAATTACAGATAATGGGATTTTTTTATTTTTAATACCCACAAAGGAATTTGAGAAACTGGGCTTACCTAATTACAAAATCTATGCACTTAATTTACTAATTTATTAAATTTTATAATTAAGTTTTTTTTTTTTTAATTTTTATGCTTGACACTAATTTTTTTCAGCAAAATTTATTATTAGTGATATAAATTTATCGTGTTCTTATATTTCTGTGAACTAAAATTTTATCGCATTATGATAGCATAAAATTTATTGCATTATTATAAGGATCACAACAAAGTCTCACATTGTTAAATTTGAATACATACTTTTAAATAAAATATTTTTTTTTTCTAAAATGCTTTCTTTCTAAATTTCTGTCATATGAGGACAGTAAATTATATATGCATTTTTATTTTTAAAGTTGTATTTACGAACTAAAGCATCGTAATTTAGAAAATCTCGAATTACTACTATTTTATTTTTATTGAAATATACGTGGATATTCACTTCTTTATTGGAATTGCACTTGGATGAATATGCTAGAAGAGGTATGTTAATTTACAATTTCAAAAAAAATCGATTAAAAATCATATATTGATGATTTTGGCATTTTTATAGTTTTAAAGCAAAATATTTTTTAATATTATTTTAGAAAAATTATTTTAAAATAGATGAAATGTCCTTATGTTTCGTAACTTTTTAGGTAGTTTCTTTCCTTTTATTTTCAGGTAATGTTTATTTTAAAAAATAAATAAAAAAGTATTTGCTTTTTTTTAAATTCCTATTTTCTGTGTATATATTTGAAAATATTTATGGTTAATCTCATAACAAATATGCTGCACAGTAATTTTATAACTGTATGGCAATAAAAATATATACTTTGATTTTATTAATTACATATATTACTATAATAAATTTTAAAAATCTTTAAAAGAAATTTTTTATTCTTATAAATTTTCGTTGCAAAGTATATTAAGCAATCAGATTCAGAAAGACCCTCTCATTGATAATTTTTAATGCAAGATAATTCGTTAGAATTAACTTTTTTTTTTTCAGCATTATTATAACTTTCCAGAAAGTCTTTTATAATTAATCATCAATGATAATTTTCTCTACTTAAATAACTGTTTGATCAAAAGTATGGAAATCTGAAGAATTGAATCAATTTAGTTTTATTAAATGAAGTATCATGAAAGATCTGCAAATAGCTTTTACATCAAATTTATTTTATAATTCGATTATAAATCAATGACAAAAAATGACTTTAAGTGAATAAGAAAAAAGAATCATAAGATAAATTTGGTGCTAGGTGATGTGAACTTCAGTGAGTGACCGCGAATAAAGAAATTTCCCAAGAGTTTACAACATTCATTGAAATTCTGACACTCTTCTCTAACATTAAATGGGTAGATCTTTACAGAATACTCCCTTGGCTATTAAAAGTTCAGCAAATAGGGAACCCCTCAGGTATTTTACAATTTCGTTATAAAAAAAAGAAGTAAAATAAGATTTCTTGCTGTAGAAGTTTATCATTGTTTAGTATTTTACAGACAGTGGAAACAGATTGGCAAAAAAAATTCAGATTGTAAATTGAGATCAATTATATATATTTAGATCAATTTTATATGTATCATAACATACCAGATATTTGCTGTAAAGTCAATTTAACTAACATTTTAGTTTTCAAAGACAATGCCAAACAGATCAAATTTGTATTTTATCGTAATACATGAAACTAAGTAATTTCACTAAGGAAACAACTGAACCACTTTTATTGTTGTAAATGTCTTAGTTATAAGTTTTAGGAAATCGCCTCAAGTCGTTAAAATTTCCTAGGAAATTGTCTTTCACACAGTCGTTTCATAACAAGTTTTTAGTTGTTTCACGAAACTTCTCCAATTATATTGTTCGCCGTTATATATATATATATATATAAATTATCTCTTAACTATATATAATATATAACCGTTCATGAATTTGACATCATTTTTAGTATTTTATTTAGCATGGCGTATAAATTTTACCTGATTTTGAAAAAAAATCTTCTCTTGTAATAAATCTGTATAAAAACAATTGATTTAAATCATTTAAAAAAATTACTATATTTTTGTGAATATCTTTAGATGTATAGACAGTTAGAAAGGAGCTATTATTTATGGGAGATATTTATTTAAACCTTTGGAACCAACATAATCGCAAATATTCCCTTGGCTATTAAAAGTTGAGCAAATAGGGAACTCCTCAGGTATTTTACAAATTATTTATAAAAAAGAAGTAAAATAGAATTTCTTGCTATAGAAGTTTATTATCGTTTAGTATTTTACAGATAATAGAAACAGTTTGGCAAAATAATACAGATTGTGAATTAAGATCAATTATATATATTATAACTTAACAAATATATCTTGTAAAGTCAATTTAAGTTAAATTTTTAGTTTTCAAAGACAATGGCAAACAGATCGAATTGGAACTTTTTATCGTAATACAAGAAACGAGGTAATTTCACTAAGGAACAAAGTGAGCCACTTTTATTGTTGAGAATATCTTAGATATAAGTTTTCAGGAAATCGCCTCAGGTCGTTAAAAGTTTCCTAGAAAAGTGTCTTTCACACAGTCGTTTTCGTAACAAGCTTTTAGTTGTTTTACGAAACTTCTCAATTATATTGTTCGACTATAAATCTATAATAACGATACTTTTGTATTCCTCAATTTGACGTTATTTTTAGTATTTTATTTAGCTTGGAGTGCAGATTTTAAATGATTTTTAATAAGAAAAATTTTATTGTAATAAATCAGATTTGAAAAAAATTGATTTTAATCATCATAAAAAATTTTGATTTAAATCATTATAAAAAGAATTTGATTTAAATCATTATAAAAATTTGAATTAAATCATTATAAAAAAATCAAATTAAATTTAAAGAAAAATATTGAAATCTTATTTACTTTGTTTTTTGTACTAAAACGGATTTGAAAAAAAAAAAATCGATTTAAATCATTATTAAAAAAATTGATTCAAATCATTATAAAAAATCTAATGAAACTGAAACTTTTATGAATATTCTTAGATGTATGAAACGGTACAATTATTTATGGAAGATGTTTCTTATATACCTCTGAAATCAACATAACCGCAAATAGTTACATATATTTTACAAAACTTGTTTTGTTTTATGAAACATAATAGTTTTTGCTGAATCATTAAATTTCAAAAATAACAGATTAAAATCTATGTCATCAAAATTTAATCCTCAAACAGTGCTTTGTCAAACAAATTTAAAGCATGATTTTGATTGAAATATAATTATTTGAAGTAAGATTGTTATTTTTATTTGATCTCAATTCTTTAAATGTTAGGAACAAAAATGATTCAAACAGAAAATGAAAAGTAAATGTTATGCAACCTCCATTTAAAAATGCTTAAGCATACATTTTCAATTCATTTTCCATACTAAATTTTTTTTATTCTTTATAAATGTTGCAAATTGTATTACATTTTTGTATCATTAACAGTAGTGCTACAAAAACTTGGAAAATGATTACACATTTCATTTTAAATCACAAATCTGGATTTATTGATTTCACTAATCTGGATTTATGTTTGGATTATACATATAGAAATTAATCTGATAAACAATTTAAATACAAATTTTTATGAAATGTACTAAATAATTATTAAATAATATTTACATTTCTATTGCTAAATATATAAAAAAATATTGAGTTATTATATATAGTTTATTGCAGATATTTTTTATATATCTTGTAGTTTACAATCAATACAATATTACCTATATTTCAAGAAATTTATTAAATTAACATAATTATTTAAATTATCATTTACTAATTATTTAATAATGTAACATAATATTGATTTAGATTAGTGTATTCAAAAAAAGCTTCTTTGAAAACAAATTTAAAGAGACTATGATTCGCCTTACTTGAGGAATTTGAATATTGTTTGTATATTCATGCCTTATTCATCTTTTTTTACTATAAAAATTTTATTAATAATTAGTTATGAATTAATAAATACTAAGCATTTACATTGATATTTACAAATTACTTAATCATGTAATATAATAGTGATCTAGATTAGTACATTTAAAAAGCTTCTATGAAACCAATAAATTTAAACAGAATATGATTCGCCTTACTTGAGGAATTTGAATATTGTTTGTATATCCATGTCCATGTCTTATTCATCTTTTTACTATTAAAATTTGTTAGTAATTAGTTATTAATTAGTAAATACTAATTATTTACGTTAGTATTTGCTAATTACTTAATCATGTAACATAATATTGATTGTGATTAGTACATTTAAAAACTTCTAATAAATTTAAGCAGACTATGATTCGCCTTACTTAAAGAATTTGAAATATGTTTGTATATTCATCTTTTTACTATTAAAATTTGTTAATAATTAGTTATTAATTAGTAAATACTAATTATTTACATTACTATTTGCTAATCACATAGTCATGTAACATAATATTGATTTGCATTAGTACTTTTAAAAACTTCTATGAAACCAATAAATTTATACAATTTATGATTCGCTTTACTTGTGGAATTTGAATATTGCTTGTATATTCATGTCTTATTCATCTTTTACTATTAAAATTTATTAGCAATTGGTTATTAATTAGTAAATATTAATTATTTACATTAGTACTTACTAATTATTTAATCATGTAACATAATACTGTTTCAGATTAGTAAATTTAAAAAACTTCTATGAAAGCAATAAATTTATACAGTTTATGATTCGCTTTACTTGTGGAATTTGAATGTTCTTTGTATATTCATGTCATAGTCATCTTTTAACTATTATATACCATATATAAAATAAATATTTTTATCCTAGGGGTCGATTAACTATACTAGAATCTTTTACATAAACATAAACTTCCAAACCAATTCACAATACTAAAAATCTCTAATTACCAGACATGTGGCAGACAGTTTTACATTCTTGCTTTACGAGAACAGAAATCGGAAAGAGGATTACGCATTGCTTTTTAAATCGCAAATCAAGACGAATCGGAAAGCTTTGATTTCTAGTACTTGTTCATACACAAATTACAATACTGATTCCCTCCAGGAATTCCAATAAAATGGTATTATAAAACCTGAGAACTTTGCTCCCCGCCACTTTGGAATGCAACACGAGTCACTAAGTAACGACATGTCCCTGAATATGTCGCCCATGGCGATGCATTACATATTCAACACCACACCCAGTTACACCGTTCACATTGATGATCTCAGCTTTACTGTGGAATGAATTGTGTAAAAAAAAGGAAATAAAATATCATTTTGGCTGACATTTGCTTCATTTTTAAAATGGTTTTGACTTAAAAATTCGGGAACCGTAATGTGAATTCTGATTTTATGATTACCGGAAGATAGAAAGCGGTTCAGAGATCACATTGAATGGTTTATTACGATCGTTTGATTTGGATTTTGGAATAAATTGAGGTTGTTTGTAGCAAAGTGTTACTTAAATTCATATATCAAAATTTTTATTTAAAATGATGGAAATTTGTTATTTTATATTTTAGAAGATAAAAAAGTATATTTTATTTGGATATTTGTAATAAATGTTTTAATATATGAAATATTTACTTAAATTTTCAATAAATTTTACTGGGTAAATAAATATCTCTTCAAATTTCAGTTTTTTGCTTAATTAATGAATAATTGTGTATTAAAGTTAAAATAATTAACCGTGCAGCTGAATAACACATGTTTTAAATCTGTACACAAACATGCGTGCATTTTCATACAAACATAATTAATACACATAGCAAAAAATTCGAATGACATTGAGCTATTGAGTAGAATCATGTACTAGTATAATGATTCGGCTCAACAGTTGTTGTTGAAATTTGCATCATTATTACATGATTTTCTTGGTGAAATTTGCATCTTTATTACATCATATTTCTTGATAAAGTTTGCATCATTATTTGATGATGAAAATGGCTTTGTTTTTTAATACAGCGATTTAATAATTACTGATTCATGTTTGCACTAAATATTTATTAAAATATAAAATGTATATAACTAAATTAGGAGTAATAAGCTATATTTAAACTAAAATTAAATCTAATTTAATGCATTTTTTAATTTCTAAACATATTTAATCATTCCTTAATTACTTTTATTAAATTTCCATTATTTTTTAAGTATATGAATAATTAACTTTTATAATTTCGTAGAACTCAATTAAAATTAGTAAAGAAAAAACATAAGTTTTTAAAATATATATATTCTTATAATGGGATATCACCTAATTATATATGTACTATATTTTTATATAAGATACTATTCTTTTTCTTTTCAGTTAAAGTGTAACACACAAATAAAAAGATGAGATGTTTGAAATTCTATAGAAAACATTAATAGATTTTAATGTTTTCTCAAACAAAAATATATTTAAATAAAAATTTGGTAAGATAAAAATAACTTTACTTTGTTCTCTGCTTACAATAGGATAAAATGCATCAAAGTAAAAGAACACTTTTACTTTAAGGATAATATTTAGCCAATATATTCAGAATAAAAGAAAAAAAGTTAAAAAATGAGTTTTATATATTTTTAATACATGTATTGAAAATGAAAGAGTCAAATAATTAGTGTAGAAAATAATAAATTTAGGAATATAACTTTATTTAGTTAATAATAAAATATTTTTTTACAATCGCATGTATGTACTATAAGAATATGTAAAGAGAAAAATGCATAATCAATGCAACTAGGAAAATATGACAAATAATTGCAGATTTGTATTAAATATTTTTTTTTTAATTAAGAACAATTAATACAATTATTTCTACTAAAATCTGCCAACCTTATTAAATCAACCAACCAATTGAATACAAACATAACCTAAGAGATCCTATTTTATTTTCATAGAATGTAAAAAAGCAGTTTCTTGTGCTTTTTTATTCTTCAAGTCGACATATTTATTACAAAAAAATGACTTTTCATAAGGATTACTTCCTGAAATGTTAAATAATCCCTATAGACATTAAAAAAATTATTAAGATTCAGAAAATTTTCTTGAATTAATCACAATTAAATAACAAGCTTCCCGTAGTAGTTATTTTGGCCCAACTGATAACTAAACAAAAATTATCTTAGCAATTTACACGAAATAATAATATTAAAACTGTTTCTCTACTTGCAAAAAGAAAAAATGCAAGAGTGCTCTATTATATTAGATTTATTAGCATAATTTTATAAATTTTAATCTAAAATATTACAAAAATATGATTAATAGAAAAGGTTTCAAAATCAACTATCAGTTTTTATATTAAGTATCTGTGAAAATTTTATGCAACAAAATTATGTATTGACAAATTCAAATATAAATACTCAATTCAATCTAAATTAATTAATATCTGTAAGAAAATATTATTGATTAATATGTTACTTTAAAAAACATTTTTCACTTTTAAACAGTTTCAATGTTTTTAGTGTAGATTCATTTAAAAAATGAATTACACAAAAATACTGTATTCTAATACTAACAAATATATATATATATATGTATATTATATAATTAAAGAACCTTAATGATAACAGATCTTTAAAGTAAAATACCTATTCAATTTTTATGCGTTTCAAAATGTTAGTAAATTTCAATGATACTCGTAATTTTTAGACAGATCACCATTAAATATATCAATTAAGACAGATCAATATTCAATATCAAAATTAATTTAACGATAAGGGTAATAAACAAGTAATATAAAAAAAATTAAAGTCAATTCCTACTTTTTTTTTCTATTGCAGTAAGTCCTTTATAAATAATTATCATTCATTTATTTAAATTTATTTGGCGCCATCTATTGGTAGTTATATACAACTTAAATCTAAAAAAACTAAAAATTAGTTAATTAAATTTAATTACTGAATTAAAATTTGAAAAACTGCATTAACATGCAGTGTCATCCACTACAAGTTTAAAAAATGTATCTGAACTTGAGTGGAAGAAAAAAAAAAAAAGTATTTTATAAATTATTGAAAAATTTGAACATCATACATATAGGGAGATTGTGAGCTAATGGTAGGAATTGAATAATTCATCCATCTGACAAAAATTTTTACTTGTGTCCTTGATATTAAAGACTAATAAAATATGAAATGTAATTTTATATAATTTTTAGTAATTAACCTACATAATGCAATTAATAAAAATTATGGAGGATATATGATATTTATCGATAAAAATTCAGATTTAAGTAAACATTAGTTTAATTAAAAATGTCATAAACTTAAAATGCATCTAGTTAGCAAAATTAATGTGAAAAAAAGATTATATAATTCAAATCTAAATAAATTTAAATTGATATATTTACCATGAAACTACATAAATCACGCAATTTTTTAACTCTGCATTTTTAAAACGCAAAAATGTAAATTATTTAAAAATTTAATTATCAATAAAAAAAAAGTTTTTATTTAAAGAGTAGTAGGTACTACTTTTATTAAATCGAATCTAATTATTAAGATACTCAAATAGAAACATTTAAAAATTCATAAGACATTCTGTTGCTGAAGTAACACCATTTATCCCCATTTCCTAACTTAAGTAATTTGACGAATAAACTCTTTTATATTTTCAGTGGAAAAATAAATTTATATAATTCAACAACTAAATAAACATAAATTGATATATAAAACATAAAAACTATATAAATCATGTAATTAGAACTATGTTTGAATTTTAAAGACGTGAAATTTTAAATTATTTAAAAATTTCACTTTCAATAAAAAAAATAGTATTTTTTCAAAAAGTAGTAGGTACTACATTTATTAAAATGAATCTAATTACTAAGATGTTCAAATAGAAACATTAAGTAAAATTATAAGAAATTCCGTTGCTGAGGTAACACCATTTATCCCCCGTTTTATAACTGAAGTAAATTGATACCCTGCTTCCATAAATTTATATAATTCAACAACTAAATAAACATAAAACTATATTAATCATGTAATTAGAACTATGTTTGCATTTTAAAGATGTGAATTTTTAAATTATTTAAAAATTTCACTTTCATTAAAAGAAAAAAATAGTATTTTTCAAAGGGTAGAAGGTATTACATTTATTAAAATGAATGTAGTCATTAATATAATAAAAAAGCATTAAAAAAAATTTATAAAACATTCTGTTGTTGAAGCAACACCATTTATCCCCATTTCATAACTTAAGTAATTTGATACTCCTGCTTCAGTTATCTTTTCTGTAACAGACCATAAAGAGAAATCCTGACGAGTTTAGGCTGGAATTTTCTATCAGTTTAAACAGCTTGTTCAAACACTTTAATCTCTTGATCCAACTCGCGAGTGGTGTTGTTTATTTAGCGCCATTACGTGTATGCTTTTTATTACTGTGTTATAACATGCAGCGTAAAAATTTATCACTGCCAAATCCCTTTCAGTCGAGATTACTTAAGGAGACTTGGTGGCAAAACTGGTCTATAGTTTTCTGAAATTTATGTTCGCCTTACGCTCGGGGCATTTATTGATTCAAGGATTGACACCATGCAAGGGAAAATTATGTGCGTGATCTTTCATGTCTTCAGGGCTCAAGGCGTTTACCTTAAGTCTCTGTGACAGCGGTGGTTTGGCTGATGTGGATTTACAAAAGCACGTCTTATCTCGGTTTCGATTTACGGCACTTTTGAGCCTACTTTACTGGAAGTAATAACGAAATATATTTTTTTTTCTGCAGCCATGCTAGATAAACAACCCCAAAAGCATAAGAAATAACGGAGGAAGCTGAAAATTGGCGACTGATATACGCTTTGAAGCACTTTAAATCAATAGTATGCAGCGCATAGACTTTTTAACCATGAAGGAATGATGAGCGTGTTTTTCCAGAAAAGATTGTAATGTCAGAGCCATGAGATCTAAATATATTGCTTAAGTATTTAAAACTGTAATGCTAATTGTTTTAGTATATAGCCAGGATTGTGTTTTAGAAAGCTTTACTTATGTGATAAATAATATTTTTTTTCTATGTTCTGTGATAAATTTTTCAAAATATTCTTTAATACGTATTACAAGGGAGGATTTCTTGATTATGGAAAAAATGGTAATATGGTACATGATTATGGTATTTGGTCCCTTATGATAATTTTTTATAACGATTAACTATTTTTTTTTAGCAATTATACAGATTTTTTTTTTTACATTTAAACTATTCTTGTGAAGCGCGTATCAATCGAATAATTTTAGGAAGCTACATTTTTATTTTACAACAGTATAACTAAATGTAGAAAATGCAGTGTAACATTACATAACATTAAAGAAATTGTATGTATCGGAAAAAAATCGTTTTAGTTGACGTTATGTTTTCGCAATATATATTAATTGACTTAAATATGTAATTATTATTTTTTTAATTCTCGCTTGTTTTCCCTAAAATAGAAATTTAAACTTGGAAATTTTAATTTTAATCATTTCCTTCTCTTTGAAAATAGTTTGGTCTCTAAAGGGTTAATAAATAATTATAAATAGGAATTATTACATTATTTTATTTAAATTTAATTAAATTTTATAAAAACAAATTACTGCATGTTGCCTGGATTTAAAACATATTTTTTATTAATTTAAATTCATCAAATATATGATTTATCTGTGCACCTCCATACCTACATAAAGACGTCTTCACTTCAAAAATATCTTAAGACGGAATGCATAATAAATCTTTCAAAATGAATAATATAATAATAATAAATGATATATAATTTTCTTCTCAGAACTTATTAAATCTATCATGTTCTACTGTTGTTTTGAAATGCTAGGCATTACAAAATATCACATTACAATTGAAAGGCTTCTTTTAAAATAAATATAAAAATATCTTCAAAACTCTTTTAAAAATTAAAAATATATTTTTCTAAAATTTGCAGTTGGATTTTTATCTGTAGAAACAAATGCAAATTTAATTCAATTATTAAATAATTGCATTAATTTTCTGAATTTCGCTCGTACTCTATTTTACATATTTTCAGACTAAAACATCATGTTAGAAACACAACGTACAATAATTTTTATTGAGAATGATTTATTATGTACATTTTTATAGATGAATATATAATTATATATTTCTATTAAAAAGTATATATTTTATACATTTTTAAAGAGGAATATAGATATTTTTATAGTTGAATTTCAATTTTTAAATTTCAAATGCATATTTGAAATTCTTTAAACTGAAATATTTCCTTTTTTATTTTTATCAGTTTATATATATTTGATAGTGATACGTATACGTTAAAGTTTATGTAAAAATGCTTATATTTTTAAGGTTTTATGACTTTTAGAAAGAATTTATTTTCAGTTCAACTCAATATTATTCTCAGAATCATACACAATATTCTATTGCTAAGACGAAATACTTGTCTATTGCTATTGAAGTACTCTGAAACATTTATTATCAAAAAATATATTTTGATCTCTTCGAAGATATATTATGTTCTGTGACAAACCAAATTTATAAACTGGTATTTGGGTTGTCAATTTTTTCTGAAATTTTTAAAGAAAGTTTGAAATATTTGCGCGTTTTATTCAGGCAGCATCCGTTTGAAAATGCATAAAACTACATCAGTTCCTAAATTACATCTAAGCATATTCAAAAGGAACGTTATTGTGGTTTCTGCAGTTGCATATGCAGACGTACATCATCATAAAGTGCCCGGAGCTTGTATTTATATTGCGCACAGGGGAGTAGTTGCACAGTCCAGTGGAGCTCGTATAACACGGCAGGAGCCCAAGGAAGATATTTTACAGTAAAAAGGACTTTTCTACCGAATGATATTTATTCGGCAGGAAAGGCGACATTCACTCATATGGAGTTATGAAAACAGATGGGGGAACCATGTTATGCGCTTGGATGAGTTATTTACTTTGGAATCTTTACTCGGCTTTCGTTTAGCAGTTCCATCTTTCAGATATCGAATTAAGGGTGGAGTTAAGATTTTACAGAACGCAGCAGAAGTGTCCAAACATATTTCAGCTATTTTTAATGAAGGGTATGTATTGAGTATAGTGAAAAAAATTATTGATTGTGCGTAGTGATTTTCTGGGCATGTATTAATAAAATCTGCATATATTCATTATTAGGAAGTGTGTAACTTTTGAATGTATTTTTTTTTTAACTCTTTCGACTTCGTCATATATGGGGATATACAATATACTTGTCCAATTTTTCGGTAAAAATAAAGAATGAAATGAATCGTTCACATCATAACTGATTTAAATAATTTTCATTATGTATTTTCAGTATTGAAATTGTTATAGATCTAAATAAAATAGACACTTTAAAGAATTAATTCAGAGAAAATTGCAACATATAAAAACAGTTTTACTAAATTCTTCATTAAATAACTGAAAGAAACAGAGTTTTGTGAGATTAATGAACTTAATTGAAAATTATGCAATACTTTAATGATGAAAATCACAGAAAAAAATATTAGTTAGATAATTTTATAGATATTACCATAATTTTCTCATAATTTAAAAATATTGGCCTACAAAACATTTAAATAAGTTTTTATTCTTGGATGATTATTTTTTAATGTTTACAGCTTGAATAACAGAAAAAAAATAATAATAATTTACAATGTTGTTAAGCAATAGAAGTTTGTAAGAACTTTCTTTTTATTCCTTTTCCTTTAGAAGAAATTGAATTTCATTGCAAATTTTATTTATACTATTGTTACAATCTTTTACTGCAATAATATATATATATATATATCTGTCTGAACTTAATTTTACCAAGGCAAGGGGAAAAATAAAAAAATACGTAACGTCACAAAAATATAAATTTCAGCTTATCTTACAATTGATAAAATTTAACATTTTGTGAAGTTGCAATAATTAAAGATGTACATGTATGGTAAGAGACAAAGAAAATGTGTTACATAGGGTTGTATTTTTATAGATTTTTTTAAATGTCTTTCAAACCGAAGTACTTCGAAAATTCCGAATGCAGGATATAGCGAATACTGTATTTAACATATTAATTAAAGTAAAAAAAGTTTCATCTGGGTTAGATAACCTATCAATGAAAAACATTCAATCTCTGAAATAGTACCATGCCGATTGCAAATTGGTTTTGGTAAGTATCGGCTGCAAATAAGGAATAAAAATGAAAAAAAAAAAAAAAATGTGTTTCTGGTCATAATAAAATTATTCATAATTTATCAATAATTATTTATGAAATTTTTTAAAAATTAAACATAGTGTTAAATTTGTACACTTGTTTTATTTTATAATATTTGTGAGAGTTAAAAAGCCGTAATATTGAACATTTTATGCAAATAGTATTTGATGAAAGTAAAGTCAACATTTTTTTCTCTTTCATGAACAATCACTATGATTAAAGTTTATGTTAATGATTTAAGCTTATGATTTAATGAGTTAAGTTAATGATTTACGTTTTCACACACTTTGTTTACAATGATATTTACAGAGATTATTAAAATACTTTGCTGGAGAACATTCTATCATGTTAAATTTGATATGCATCTACCATGAATCTGACATATGCTCATTATTTTCTCGAAATCATCAACACTTTATTAAATTTTTACATTTTTCTTTGCTTTTTTATATTATACTAAATATGAAACTGAAAACAACAAATAACATTAAAGGTTAACAACGGCTAGAGGAAATTGTAGACTAATTTGAGTTTATTTTTGGATATTACCATTTGGTTGGCCCTTTAATGATATCATGGCCAAAATTTTTTTAAAGCAGGGTACACATTGTAATGGGACATATATTTTTGAACAAGAAATATATGTCCAAAAAACATGAAAGAGGCAGAAGCCGGACTTGCCTCGATAAACATAAAAAATTAATGGAGGTATACATATTACGTGCAAAAAGCAAAATTCTGTGCAAAAGTAAGCGGGATTTACAATTTTAACACGCGCTTAAAATATATTGCATCTTTTTTATATTTTTAAAGTTTTACTAGCACTATACTGAGTTACCAAGTGGAATTTCAACGCTATCTTCAATGTATTGCTGAAAACACTATTTTTTAATTAAACATTTTGAGTGGTCTCTGTTTTTTTCCCTTTTATTTTTACAATACACAAATTGTTGTGTTTCAAAAGATAAGTACCATTTCCTGTTCCGAATAACTAAAAAGGTTACAGAAAATCTATTGTGAACCAGCGACTTATAGAAAAAAACATATGATATTGGAGAAAAAATGCAAAAACCACATAATAATCCTATTATCACGCTTGCACACAAAACTTGGCTTATTGAAGTATTATATAAATATCCATAAACAGGAGTTAATCAGCTTTAAAGTACTTAAATAGTACATTTCCTGCAATCAGCGAAACTAAACTAAAACAGGGGATTTTCATTGTTCCACAAATAGTATGATCATTAAAGATGAAAATTTTTTTAGCGGGTTCCAAACAGATTTGAAAAAAATTGGAATGATTTTCGCCTGATCACAATGAATATCTTAGGTTTAATGAGAATTAATGAGAGACATTTTGTCTGCAAATAAAAAACTTGGATACACGTCTCTTTACTTTAGTATCATTCGGGTTTCTTTCATTAAAAGCTGTGTCCAAGTTAACGATCGGTATATTGTAAAATTAGAGAAAACATACCATGAAAAACTGTCCAATACAATTATAACAAATGACTTTGGAACAATTTTCTTTGCAATTTATGAGAAAATGCATAAGTGACAATTCAAATGACCCCAAAACATAAAAAAATCAGGTATATACGTTTATTAATACATTATTTCTTATTGGAAACATTATGTTACAAATAACAACAGATTAAATATATCAAATACAATATAAATAAGTTACAAATATCTAAACATAAGGGTCAGTTTTTAAGTTTCCATCGTCACATTTGTATTCATCCGCCCTAATTAATTACTAAATGACAATATTTTTCTCAAAAATTTAATTTATTTATCTCTGAGAATTTAAGATTTTAATCTCAGAGAATTTGTTCTACTATGTAATATTTCATTTTTAAAAATATTGTTATTGCTTTTATCTCCAATTTGTAGTACTTTTATAATTCTTAAACGTTTCTTAGATCACCCTATGGAATGCGATGACTTAAGTATTGTTATATATAGTATGATTTATTATCATATTGTTAAATCTAATTTATCATTACATGAATCTATTACAAGCAGATTTCCCTATATTTCATATTAAAAATAGTAAATAGGAAATTGATTACAAACCAATATTTAAATGTTATTAATGTTATACAATGTTAAAATGCTCTATTATTGCAAATCCAATGTTGATAGCGACTTTTAATATAATGATGTATTATTGCTTTAGAAGTGCTGTCATTTGCTAATGTCATGGTGAACTTTCTTGGTGTCAGAAAAATTTCATTTGAGAATGTTCCAAACCGGCGTACGATTATATCCATCTTTTCTGGCATAAACATAGAGTGGCATAAAAGTAGAAAGAGTATTGAAAATGTATTGAATTTTCACTTTCTTAATAATTTTTGTTTTTGCTGTCTTTAATAACCTCAGCGTGGACTTTCATTTGAGGTCGTTTCTCAATATAACATCAAGTTGTGGCAGATTCAGATTTACTATGTATATGCTGTCATCCAGATGCTACATCGATTTCAATTATGAATGAATACCACAAAGGAAAGCATATGATGGTTTGAATTCCTTTTATTCTTATTCTTTGAAATCGATGAATAATGTTCTGGCTTACGTATTTGTTTCACAGCCCTTGCTACTAACATTAAAGTTTTGGGTACAGATTCGCTTGATGAATTTTGTATCTATTCATCTAATTGAGAAATTGAACACATACCCAGCAGAACGCAGGAGAAATGGCAGCACTTCTTAAGCAATAAGATTGACTGACTCAAATTAAAAGTCGAAATCAACATTGGATTTGCAAAAATAGATCATTTTATTGTATAACATTAATTGCATTTAAATATTTGTTGGTAATGAACTTCCTGTTTGCTCTTTTGAATACAGAGGAAAATCTGCTTGTAATAGATTCATGTAATGGCACATTAGATTTAATGCTAAAATATTAAAAAAATAATATTAACGGTAAATTATTGTAACTTTTAAACTTATCAATAGCTAATTCAGTTATAAACATTAAAAACAGATAATAATCTTAAATTTACTTATTTACCATTTATTTTTAAAGATATTATATATTAATAACAAAATATAAATGATTATTGAGTCTCATGTCATTTTATACTATCTTAATTCAGAATCGATAAATGCACAACTAATTCATTAAATCTTCTATCTCATGATAATTTACTGAGCCTTATACAGCAGCTCAATTAATCAGAAAGTTGCAAGGGCTTGACAAATCGTTACAATCCAGATGAAAATCATCAGGAGAGATTATCCAGTAAAATATGATTATTCCCCGTATACTTATTCAGTGCAGAAATTTTGACAAAGAAGCGTGCATGTTAAAATGAGCGTTCACGTGTCTCAGTTAAGTGACTGCAAATTAATATCAAACGTTTCCAGTTGGATTAGGACAAGATTATTAATTACAATTTCATCGGTAACGTCGGAATTAAACGGGATATATTATGGATTTTAAATAAAGTGTAGATTTCCGTCATGGAGCAGCATTTAATTATTATGCTTCATTCATTACTGTTTGATATTTACTTCTAATAAGTAGTTGCTGATGAACTTGAAATTGAACGTTGCGTATGATTGATTTAATAAATACGTTCCAATCATTCAATTGGTATAACAGGCAACCTAACAGAGAGTAGTAGTAGTATTAATTTGTTATCGATTTGTAATTATTTTGGATTAAGCATATTAATAAAAATTCATTGATTATTTAAAAATATGTAAATGTTATTTATTTTATTTAAATTGATTATGTAAATTAAATTTTATTTTATTTGTATTATTTAAATTGTTTATGTAAATTAAATTTTATTTTATTTGTTTTATGTAAATTAAATTTTATTATATTTGTTTTATGTAATTTTAAATTTTATTTTCTTAATTTTACTTTAGGTTATCCATAAGTGAATTTTAATAACATCCATTTTTGAAAGTGATGTGATTTTTTTTTCTTATTTATTACTTGTTATTATAAAATTGACAATTATAAGTTTTTGTTAATTTTTGTTATCAGTCTTCAAAAAAAAAACAGTTATATCATATTTTTTTTATTCTTATCTAAACCGCAAATTCACTTCAAAATTGTGCGATGAAATTCAATAACTGTTATTTATTTAAATGTTTTCGCTTCAAGTAAAATAGTTTCTTATATATTGTAGTTTTATTATTCTAAAATTGACACACATGGGCTTTTGCTAACTTTTGTTATCCGTCTTTTAAAGTGAAGATTTATGCCATATATTTTTTAATTTCTTATTTTAAACTTTAAAACTGTCTTTATGATATTCAGCAATCCTTATCAATTTAATTTTTTTTTTTCATTTAAAGTAAAATAGTTTAAAACCGAAATTGATTTATAAAGAAAATTGAAACCTTCTACGATTCAGAAAAAGAAAATGCTAAATTACGTTGTCTAAAAAAAAACCCATAAAAAAGCCATATAGAAGATCTTTGGAAATGAATAATAAAACTTTACACCAACAATGCATAACACTTAGAATGCGTGACTTTGTAGACCATGATATGCTTCATCTTAAATTAAAAGTATAAATTTAATTGAATGTAGCAGATTTAGAACATATAAATCAAGTTTGTTTTCAAATGTCAGATATGAATGTGCACACCAATATGGCATCATTTACGAAGAATTGCTCCAACTAAGTGGTTCGCAAGATTTTCTTATAGCATAAAGGAAGGACATTACAACATAAGTAATTATCATGACTCACGCGAGTCAGAATTACTAAATTCTCAAACATTGGCAACTCATAAAATCTTAAATCATTAAATTTATTTAAATAAGACATTATATTATCATCATCATGGACGCAACAGCCCCATGTTGGTCCAAGGCCATCTGCCTACTAGCAGATTCCGAGACGGGAGATGTTTTCTTTTTAAGGCGTAAAGTTGTCAACCCTACTTGCAACGGTGTTGCAGTAATAGTAAACCGCGACCTACGGTTTTAATGAGATTCCGAAACACCACAAACATCCATCTGTGGTACCAATCTCTAGTCCCTCTGTCAACAAGCCCATTTAAATAAGTAGTTCTTTAAATTTGTTCGGAAAATGCATTTCGAGATCCAAGTATGCTTTTTTTTTTCTATATCGTTTTCGATAAACTATAAAATAATAATTCAACTATTTACAAATCCATTAATTTAATGCAGAAATTATAATATAATGTTTCTGGTGGAAAACATTGTACTAAAATATTACTACATCTTAAACTTTAATATTTAAACAAACTTTAAAGTTCAGCTTTTATTTATTTATTATTAACTTTATGCTCAAAAAAAGTTTTTCAAAATGACCTTATAACATTTATTTACGATAGAATTTCTTTTCACCTCCAAATATTTTTAAGAAAATGAAATTTGGGTAACTTATATTGAATAAATATTTTGCTACAATTTGAAACTTCTGCTTAGCCGCCAGCGTTTGTTTTGCAATGTTTTCATTTGTGAATCAATGTTTGTTTACTTTTAAAATGGTTTCTCATATGTGTGCCCCAAGCATATGCACACAAGAAATACCTTTCTTCATACGCTTAAATGGTTCTATGTTACACGGCTATATAAAGCATCTTTAAAATGTAGAGGGTTTATGCAATATTAAAAAAAATACATGGTTGACTAAGTCCGTAAAATAAATTAAGCTAGATGCGTTAACTTTTTTTTGATCACAATAGTCCCATCACGCCTAGTTTAAGCTTGATCTGCACTAATCAGAAATGTTTTATTGTTATGCATTGAAGTTTATGGTTTGCTTGTATATTCGAAAAGATAAATATTTTGTATCTTTAAATATTAGAGTTTCAATGAGTAAGAAAAGAATATATATAAAATAATTTAAGTGTGCATTATGCAAAAACATGAACAATAATAATTTTTCAATAAATATTTTTTTTTGTCCATTTTGTATATTTTTATCTTTTTGTGTGAAAATTTTATTTACTGTTTTAAATATAAAGGTTATTGAATTTTTTAACAAATACTTGCCACGAATAAATCAAAATCCTTTGATTAAATTGATTTAAAATAATATGGTGCTAAAACTGTAAATATATATTAGATCCAGCTTTACACAAATTGCAATAAGGAGAGCCTGAACAGAGCAGTATTTTTTTATCACGATTTAGAACGAACAATCATAAAGCGTAAAACAAACGTACTTCTTTTATTACCTTCAACTTGAAGCACTTCCTAATAAAATTTTCCACTCAAACAATATGCTTATAACGCAACTTACATTACACCATGGGAGAATCTGTTTGGATCACGAAAAGTTATTTAACCACAAACCACTCTATATTAATTAGTTAGTTGTTGTTCAATTAACTTAATTTTCAAAATTGGTTAATTCTCGAGAAATTGATTCTCCTCAAGAACGATGGAATTCTTTATGACATAAAGCTATGCAATTAAATGTAGGATGTACAAGCGGCGATAAACTCATGATTAGAATGGCAATAACGATTCGCTTCATGTTGAAGTTAGCGAATTTAGTCCATCTGATAAGAACTTAAGCGTAACAGAGATCGTATATTCCTAATTTTTCGCGGAAGGAGACATAAATCATAATTTTCCTATCCACATTCGGTAAGTATTTACAGATTACACGGGTTTTAGTCCATATTAAGATACAACATAATTAATATTTACATGTGATACAATTTTAGTTCCCTCGTTGCGTTTTTTAGAACGGTATTAAATTTTTAGAATGGTACTAAAATACATATTTGTGGATTAAATTATTTTACTTCAACTAATAGAGCTATATGTTGTAAAGTATTATAGCTATGTTTTGGAAAAACGAATGCTATAATTCCAAATTGTAAATTAAATATTAAATAATCATTATTTCTAATCTTTATTACTGTAGTAATAACTGTGGTTGGTAGGAACATTGTTTTATTGTATTTTACTATTACTGAAACATGATTTTGACCATGTGTGGGTTAACTATAAAGAAGTGCGAATATCGTAATCCAGCTGGAGGCCTAGATATGCCTCAGTTGTTTGCAGTAGAAATCTTCGACTAAGCTATTTATTTCAATGATATGTATTAAAACTAATTGTTTAGGCACGTTTGTGAAATAAGGTCTTGCAGCAAAAAGGATTTATTTATTGTTCTTGCAAGTGTTTTTTATAGTAGACACTAATTCACACGTAATACAAAAAATATATAATATTATATTAGTACTTTTATTGTTATTATGATTATTAACTAAATGCGAAATAAAAACTGATCATTTTATACACTATGTACTGTAAAATTAGAAATTAAAATTCACACATATTTAAATTAAAATAATTGTATTTATTTAATTTAGTTTTTTTAATGTTTTTTCTTACTAGTAATATTTCATCATTAACATGGATAAATACCATTTATAACGATTCATTTAAAATAGCTGCAAGAAAAGTAAACAAATTAATGAAATATCTCAGAAAAGTTATGAAATAATTAAATATTTCTTTAGAATATATAATATATTTTATTTCTTTTGAAATATTTCATTATTAACATTAATGAATACTATTTTTAACAATTCTTTGAAAATAGCGGCAAGAAAATAAAAAAATTAATGAATACTTCACCGAAAATTTATATTAATAAATTTAATTGTTTTGAAAAATTATAATTAAAATCTCTATTTTCCATTTAAAACACAGGAAACATATTTCAATAAAAATGTGACTTTGGGACAAATTAAATGAAGTTTTAATTTGATTATTGTCCTTTTATACGTTTGAACAAAAATTTAATGCATTATAAATATTATTATGTGGACACATAACAATTATTAATGGTAGAAAATAATGCATCTGTAAGGTGATATATATATACTGTATTGCGTTAAAAAATATGTAGTATAGTTTGATTCTAAATGTTAGTCACTTTGACGTTTCGACAATAGAATGATATATGTAAGAAATTCAGCATTATTTAGAAAGCAAGGTGTGCAATCTACTCTTTACTAGCATTATTCCATCGAAATTAAAATTGCTAATTTTAGAACATTTATCATTTTAGAAAAATATATTTAATAGTAACAATTTTTTAAAACTGTATCAAAATAATTTTAATTCTGGCTCAAGGATAAAAAAAATAACAGCACAACTCTGAATTAAAAATAATTACAATATTAGAAAAAAATAAAATCTTACTCATCAATTTTCACTGCTATAATTTGTATATATTGTAGCGATTAATTAATTAATTCTTTTTTATCAAACATAAAAACATTATTTACAGCATAACAGTTTTATTTAAAAACAATTTTTTCTTTAAACTTTAATAGAATTAATTACGTTCATTATTAAATTTTTGAAAAGAAAAAAATAAACTTTTAAAATGTATGTATAATGCCCAAAGTCAAAAAAAAATATTGACAACTATAAATATAAATGGAAAAAATAATTTGAGAAACTATTTACATCAATATTTTAATCAGTTCTATATTTTTTCTCTTACAATGCGAGATTGAAATTAAAATTATTTTTATCCATTTAAAATAAATTTCCACCTCCAATTTTCCTTCTTGCTTAAAAGTTCTTCTAATAATGGAAATCTTTCAATCATGAATTTTTTTTCAAATGTTTTTTAAATAGAAATTGGTAATAAAACATTGAAAAGCGCATATAAATATAATTGTTTTTTTTTTCTTTATAAAAAACAGTTTTTATTTTATTAAACTCGCTAAAATCAGTAAAAAAAAAATTATTTTCTAAATTTAAAATCATTTAATAAAATAAAAAAAAAATTCTTCAAACAACTAAAATTAAATTGACATTATTAATAAAACGTGAATTTAATTTTAATAATGGGATAATTTCATCTCTATCAAACTAATCTTTATTCGTTTTTGTGTTATTTTTTATGAATAGTTATTTCCCTTATATTTTTAAATTGCATATAATTTAAGTAACTACCAATATATATTTTGTACTTAGAAATTTGTAACAACGTTTTTGTTTCACCACTGTAACTTATTTAATATGATAATTTATAACAAAAGTATTTAATTTGAAAAAAAAAAATTAAATTAGGTTTATAAGTTATTTTTAATACAGAAAATTCAAATACAATACTTAATATTTTGCTATTTTTTATTAAATGAAAGTTTATTAACTGGCTTAAAATTTTACTGATACATATAATTAAAAAATAATTAGTTTGGCTATTAAATCCTTAATAACTAAAGGAAACATAATGTCGTTATCTATTATAAATTAAGTATATAAAAACCAAGAATAATGGAGCACGCATATCATCAGTGTTGTTTAAAAACAATTTTATCAATTACCTTTTCCCCTCTGTAATAAATCCTAAAATATTGCTTATAATCTTAAGTAAAATTAAAAAAAAAAATATTTAGACAATTAAGTCTGTTATATTTTTAACTCATTATATTTTGATATAAGAATATACATGTTCTTATCTTTTTTTAATGTAATTCAAATTATATTCATGAATAGCAGAATTTAACATTCATTTTCATTTTTATATTATTTCTTTAGTCCTTATTTTCTTTCATCGTTTATTTTCATTCAGATTATTTTCTTCTATCTTATATTCTCTTCTTATTCTTTTTAGTTTATTCTTTCTTTTAGAAACGCTATTCTCTATTTTTACTACTATATTTAACATTTAATTAAAGTTTCTATTAATAGACATTTCAAGAAGTATGAGTTTGATATTCTGAGAAATTTATATCAAAATAGTATATTATATTAAATATTATATTAAATGTTTATATTAAATTGTTATGTATATTTTTATTATACTATATTTTATTTTATTAATACAAAATTAAAGAATTATATATATATATGTGTACATTTCCAATCGTAATTTCAGAATACTCAAATAGAATGTATTAGAATTATATCGATAAAGTAAAAAATGATTCTATTTCAATAAATCAATGGTTCAGAAACATTTAATCTATGTCAATTAATAAAAAAAAATATTATTATGCACCTGTCATCCGTTTTCTATACTAAATATATTGAATTTTTATCAAGTCTATATTTCCCTTGCTTTAATTAATATAGGAATGTACTTTATTAATAATAACATTATTAGATTAATAAACCTAAAACTAATTACTTGCAAATGATAAATATTTGTATTTGAAATGAGGGGGCCTTACAAATCCTAATTTTATCACTATATACAAGACATTTTTTAAAAAGTATATGAATATTCTTACACATGTTTTTATTGTATTTTTTTAACTTTATTTATAAAGGATTATTATTCCCGGTGTGGATCTGGGTTAGAATTGTCCCACTGTAGCCTATGCATGTCGTAAAAGGCGACTAAAATGGATACCCAGTGTTCGGGGGTATAATTGGCTAGGGAAAAGTTCATTCTTTGGGTGCCTTTGTGTCTTCGTTCCGCAAGGTCAAGGACAAAAATAAGCTGCATCTCTTACACTCGTCAGTCAGGTTCATGGACTGGTCTATTGTTACTATTATTGGTCTAGATCTTACTGTCGACCAAGTGGGATAAGAAACAACAACAGGATAATTATTTATTTGTATAAAATATTCAACACCCCTGTTGAAGATCATGTTTCCCAGTTGGCACAATGGAATTGGTTAATATAATTTTGCAAAGACAAATTAATAATTTTAGAACATGTGGGTATTTGAAATCAATCTACACCACTAGATTTGTTTTACGTACACTTAGAAAAAAATAAAATGGCGCAGGAATGTATTCCGAAAGGTTTGCTAAAGCTGGCTTATTTTGTTAACTTCAACATAAAATGTTTATTTACTGTTTATCAGAATGAAACTGTTGTGTCAAAGCAAATAATTTTTTATGTATTGGTAATCACATATAAAAACTAATATTGTTACGATATACTATATAAATTTATCTAAAAATGCTAGATTTAGTTTCATCTACCTAAAATAAAGTTCAATATTTTCTACTTATCCAACTTCATGCATTTTCTGAACCAAATCCATGGTCTACAAGACATGCAAGACATTATTATACAAACTTGTAAGTTTATGGAAACAGGGTTAAGAAACACATGACGTAGAAAAAATCGCATAACCTAAATTAATATAGAGAATTTAAACACAAGCAAATTTTCCGTTTAACTTTAGTTGTACTCAAAACGGAAGTTTTAATGGTTAATGGGTTTTATTTCTAATCTGAAGGATCTCAACTTTAATATACGCAAAAATGGCCGAATGGCTAGGCTCGGTACCACAGGTATCGGGTTCAAACCCGGCGGTGCCATGGGTGTTTGTACGGTTCGGAATGGCCGAAGGTCCCTGTCCTAATAAGGTCGTAGAGCGTTTGGGGGGCATTGTTACTCCGTGGGTTACACGCGCCCTTTGGGTAGTGCAGAGTAACGTCGGTGCAGCCCTTATGGGAATCACGGTCTATTTGCCAGCTGCATTAGAAAGAAAAAAATATATGCG
Source organism: Caerostris extrusa (assembly GCA_021605095.1). Lineage (NCBI taxonomy): Eukaryota > Metazoa > Arthropoda > Arachnida > Araneae > Araneidae > Caerostris > Caerostris extrusa. Next base: position 28,505 of record BPLR01007637.1, read on the forward strand.
CAAACTAATCATAGTCAAAACTTTTAGTTAGAATAAAATGTAAATTATTGTTGAAACATTTTCGCTGAATTCAAACTCCCAGATGCATCCATTAAAGACACTCATTTAAGGTGGAATTAGCTAAGAGTTATTGACTGAAGTTTTTATTTATTTCAGTTTATGCGTTTACACGAGTAGAGATGCAAAATAGATATAAAATGTAACTTATGACACCAGTTTATATTAATCCTACCCATTGTTTAATTTTCTTTTAATAGAAAAATTAACGGTTTCTTTCAACGTATATATTTATAAAATTACACGTGTTTTTAATTAATTAACATTTTTTCAGTTTTCAGTCTCTCAGATATGTTTCATACATTAATATGCATAGTACATTTAAAATCAACGAGGAACATCTGTCTAGACAAAAATCTCTTAAAATAAATTAGTCGAAAAATGACAAGTTTCTTTTTTTCACGGCTAGTCTGCTCTTAAAAGGAAATCTTTGATTCTTTTCTAACTCTCTTTTATTGTGAGTCTGACGCTTATCGAACCATTGGGGATAATTTGTTTTGGGTTTGCAACGTTGGTACTCTTTCGTTAGGAACTCGAGCAAAATTGCAGAGACAACTACCCCATGACATGTTAAAGAGAGGCCGGGAATGTATTACCTTTATTCCCTGGAGAACAATCTCCAGCCGTGTGGTGGTACCAGGTCCGCTTTATTTATAAAGCTCGAGTAGGGGGTAATCCTTCGGGTTGTGGTTTTCGAGGAAAGAAAATCGTATAAAAGTTTCTTGGTGCCTGTTTCCAAGATATTGGCTATTACTTTCGGGTAAAGTTATCTGGCGTAATGGCCAAATGGTTTTAGACTTACGGTTCAGAATTGTTGTTTTTCGACATAATTAGGAAGATAAACTTTTCAGCAATTTATTTCAAACTGTGAAATTCGATCTTGTTTCCTACTACTTTTAAAAAAACTTCATTAACACAATATATTTAAAAATGAGTAGCAAATTTATATTAATACATATTATTTATGTAAAATATACACACATGCCCTAATTTATCTTTACATGCAAAAATTCATGGATTTTTCAGAAACTATAATTTTATGAATTTGTCCAGAATGATACATAGCATTATGACAGATAAATACAAAGAAAACATTTATGAGTACTACATATGATATATAATTGTAGCATGAAACAATAAAAATGGTAATCAAATGGGGCAAAGAGAGTTCAGTAAAAAACGAATACCCAGGAAAAAAATGAAGCATTACGAATGTAATATGGAAATTGATCTCCCCTGACTTTTACACACACATCACAACGTGTTTTCATGCTGTCAATTACAGTGTTAACCACAATTTGGGAATTAAGCCCCAATACGTAATCGCTCTTCCAAGTTAGTCCTATAAGTTCTCTTTCACTTTGAGTTCAGGAGATTTTGCAGGCCACTGTATTCGCTGACTGTCTTCACTTTTAAGAAATTCGTCCACGAGGTTTTCTCGATGTGGATGAACATTATTCTCCATAAATAAAAAGTCAGATCAAAATGCACCTCTGAAATGCCGTACCTAAGGCTCTAATAATTCTTCCCAATATATCTGGATAGTCACTGATCCGCTGTTGAAAACATGTAGGGGCGTCCGCCCATCGGTTATTATTACACCATACCATCGCACACCCACTACTGAAACTGTCACGTCCTAAAATATTCGAGGATAATTTATTGTTCCTGACTCCCTCAGATGTAAACATGTTTAGAATCACCTGCAAAACTAAACAACCGACTCATCAGTAAAGAGAACATGGGATGAATGATGTTCAATCGTCAATATGTTCTTTGCACCAATTAAATTAATTCTTTTTGTGTTGTGAAGAAAATAAAACACATGCATTTGCCTTTCTGACATCAATGCCCTCTTCGTTAAGCCTTCTGTATACCATTTGCCATGAATACAGCAATTCCAGTGGCGGCTGCAAGCTCTGAAATTAATTGGTGAGCTGTGCACTTCCTGTTATGATGGGCAGTTATTGAAAGATATCAACATTCAAAAGAAGTTGCCATTCGCTTACTACATTGTCCAGGCCTTCTTACAACAGTTCCATCCTTTTGAAATTGTCTCCATATAGCAGAGACTGTCTGCCTAGAAATTTTGAGACATCTGGCTCCCTTGCGTGACTGGCTGCCTTATTTCTAAACGGCTTATGAGTCGCCACTTCCAAATGATACTTTGTATATATAGCAAACCTATTTGAGTTCTTACACACTAAAATCAAAAGCGGTGTTGCAAAAATTCACTTTCGCAAATTCAATTGACTCAATGTCGAATGACGTAAGCCTAGACTTGAATATCAAATATACTTTGATTACTTTTGATTTGATAATGATAATTAGACTTATTTTACACACATTCCCTGCAAACATGGATCATATTGATAGAATATTTCATTGAATATCTTTTTTTTTTTTTGTCGTATGTAAAAAATAAATTTGGGGCATGAGCGTATGTTATTAATGCTTACTGGAATTCTACTCAAATATTTCACTAATGTTACAGCAAATATGAAGTAGATTCAGTGTTGCCCATAAATGGACACGAGGAGGCAATCATGCTAAATTGTTTTTTGTCACTTCGTTATATAAAGAAACCCCTCAGAGTAAATTTCGAAGGTTATACTATTATTGTTTTAGAAAATATAAGCATGCATACATTTCCACCATATATGCTTTCGCATAATAGACACATACAATCAATTATTATGCATATATATTTGTAATATTGATAATATATACTCAATATTATTGACGTTACCCCTATACTCTCATAACTAAATATATAACATTCATATATTTCCTGCATTTTATATATCCTAAACAAGTTTCAAACAAATTAATTAAGTAAGCATAATTTAAAAATAAAATTACTTTACAAAATATGAAAAATTTCCTGAAAGTTTCAGAAATGTAATTTCTTATTAATAGTAGTAACAAAGGCAAGATTTTTCTTCGAAATAATATTTAAGCTTATTTTTAATTAAGAATAAAATAAAATCAACAAATATATAACGAATTATTAGTATAAATGTAATATTTTATTTTCCAAAATGTATAGGTTGCTAAATTAAATTCATTGACCCTTTCGAAATATATATGATTTTTCTAGGTTTTAATTTCTTCAGATCACATCACTTATATTTTTACAAAAAAAAAAAATACCAGTCTTTTAAAAAAAATAAATAAAAACAGTAAGATAATAAAAATTGAAAGGGCTTATTGAGATTTTTACAAGAAAATAGATAAAAAAATGTCTATTTTATATTACCTTATTTGGTAAATAAGGAAAAAATTAATAAGAAACAATCAGTATGTAATTTTACAGCTCTTTAAATTTTATTGCTACGTATTTCATAACTTTTAAAAAAGGATTTCTTCTACTTAATAATTCAAAATTAATTTCTTTTTTAATACTATGATTTAATAAAAACTATTCCTAAAATCTAGGCCTCAATTGCCGAGTGCCTAGCACTCTTGCACTCGGTGCCACAAGTTTAGATTTCGAGTCTCTGCGATTCCATAGATGTTTGTAGTGATTCGGAATCCACTTTAAGCCGTAGGTCTTGATCTCATATGACTGTAGAGCGTCAGGAAGCCAAGTCATACTTCTACTTACAGGTGCTCCTTCACAATAGCAGACTCACCCTTTTCCATTCAATCATGAGTCCATACGGGTTCCTGGACTTGGTATAGATGCCAACAATAAAAATTATTATAAGTACAATAAAATTAAAGCATGAAATATATTTGAAATATTATTCATATCATTATTTAATTTGACTTTCTTTAAATTATATATATGATTTTAAATACCACGAATAACACAAACACATCCTGTACTATGTAAAATAATATGTTTGTGAAAATTGAAACACCATGAAGGAATCGTCATAGTTGAATGAAATTTAATACACAGTTGAGTGGTAGTGGTACAAATAAATGATTAAATGTTCAAAGCAAGCAAACAATAACAAGAGATCGAAATCAGTATTTTGTGTAGCCACCATGCGCCGCAATAAAGTGCTGCTACACGACGTGGCATGGAGTCAAACAAATTTTGAATGCTTGCCTGAGGAAGAGCATTCCATGTTGTTTGTATGCGCACCCAAAGTTTGTCTGCAGAAGCAACGGGACGAGGATCACGAGCGAAATCCCACATATGTTCAATCGGCAACATATCCGGGGAATATGCAGGCCAAGGAAGAAGCTGTATCTACCACGTTGCAAAGAAGGATTGAACAGTCCTAGACGATATGAGGGCGGGTAATTTCCGGTTGAAATACAACGCCTGACAAGTTTTGAAGGAAAGGAATAGCTTGGGGCTGTAGAACTTCACTGATGTACCGGTTGCTGTTCAGATTGCCCACAATTCTCAGCAATTGAGATCGTCCATGATATGCTATGGCACCCCCAGACCATAACTCCGGGTGTTCGTCCACTGTGGCGTTTGATAAGGCTCTCCGGAAGGTGGCGTTCACCGGCATAGCGTCTGGCAAGACTGCGGCCATCATGGTACCACAAATTAAAGCGGGATTCGTCAGAAAACACGACGTGCTGCCAATCAGCATGCCAGTCTCTATGCTGAGCGGCCATTGTAGCCGCAGGCGGCAATTGTTTAGCGTGAGAGGGATCCTGTATAAAGGAGTCCTTGCGCACAGTCCACGCTGCAGCAGACGTATACGAATTGATGAAGCACACAATGAAACACCTACGCTATTGACCACTGTGCTGCCAATTGTCTAGAGGAAGCTGTACGGTCCGTCAGCGCCATGCGGACCAGGTGTCTATCATTCCGAGCTGACGTCACATTTCGTGGTCCACTCCCGGATTTCCGAGTTGTCCGACACTCGTCCGTCCACTGCTTCCAAAGACGCATCACTGTGCTGCTGTTACGCTACACACGAGAGGCTACTGCACGATAAGACAATCAGTTTCACGAAGGCCGATGATTCTCCCCTTTCAAACTCTGTAAGTTGTTCAAATTTCGCTCTCTTTCGTCGAAGTGGCATAAGTAACGATTGAGCTAACGTTTACCACTAGCAGATAACCATACACGCCTCGCTACAGCCGTCTATTTATTCGGATCCCTCCGCCGTTCAGAGGGCACTGCTCAGCACACGCATGCGCTATGGATTTGAAATTCTAATCATTTGCATATCATGCGCTAATTTGCATTTCCTGAAAATTTCAGCTCACTCGCTTAAACGTCCTTCATGGTGTTGCATTTTTTCACAAACATGAGTTTATGTTCTATTTTAGAAACTATCATATTATTTTCCTTCATATAAAATTTTTCTCATAATCCCATTTTACATTTGCAAGTCCATATTACTTTTTAACAAAAATCAGAAATTATTTGCTCATATAAGTTTATCCAGGGAAATAGCATTTTGTTTTAAAAAGTTAAAAAGAATTAACCAATATCAATTATTAAAAATTCTTAATTACAAAGACAATGATAATAAATTAAAAATTGTATTATTATTATTACAATAATATCAGTTTTAAATCAGAAAGATATAGGCAAATTGTGGTTTCGCCTGTTTAAGCATGCTGTAATTATTTTTTACAGCATGCATTATTTGCTCATTAAATTTTTAAAATTTACAACGAATTGCTCAATATTAAAACAAAAATAAACAGATTTTTCATTGTTGGAAAATTATTAAAAATGCTTAATTACAAAGACAATGATAATTGGGGATTAAAAATTGCATTATTGTTATTGTTATTGTGTTTGTTCAGTTTTAAACAGAAATATAGAAGGTAAATTGCTGCCAGAAAGATATAGGTAAATTTAAATTTTTTTCCTGTTCAAGCATGCTGTAATTATTTTTAAACAAATATTTATCCGCTATGAATTGAAGACGCTTTAGGAAAAGTCTAATTCTCAAGAGTGAACCTGGAAAGAGATTTAATGAGATCTTTGAAAGAATATAATATCCATCGATAGATAGCGCGATGAAGAATCTCGAAATATTTAAAATGAGCAACAGAAATTTAAATTAGATTCTCAGGAAGTTACGAAAAATTCGAAATTCTTCTGCATATATTGAAGAGACGCTTTGGTGTCTAGGGACGGTTAGGTATTTACTAAACTTTGATATAATTTTTAAATAAGGATCATAGTGAAGATGCAAGCTAATATGTCTGAGCATAATTAAGCTGTGTAAAAAATATTTGGTAAGAAACGGCAGACATTTTTTTATCAATTTAAATAGTTTCAAATAAATGTTGTTTTTTACTATCAACATGTTATATATTTTTGATGAAAACAAATGCAGATATGTTAGATGGTGAAATTTTTAACTATATATCCAAGTAAATGCTATGGTAAAAAAGATTTAAATTTCCGTATAATATATAAATATTTCTGTCTATTTATTCCTTTACGTTTTTGTGTGTGTGAGACATCAAACTATTTGAAAATGTTTTTTTTTTTTTTTTTTTTTAAATTCAATTTTCTCTTTTTATTTATGTTGCCTGCTTCGCTTTTGGAAATAGAAAAAAATTACAAAACATAATACATTTTTCTTTCGTAAAGTTTTTTAATTTTTTAAATTATGATTCATCCAATATAATTTTTTATAATTTAGTAATTTTTAATTAAGATTTACAATTTTTGCATATTTTCATTGATTATTTTGAAAAACTTTTAAAAATTTTTGCAACTTTATGGATTAACTAGACATTTTGATTTTTAAATGAAATAAATGCATAATACAGAATATTTTATAAAACAATCACATTAAATAAAGATTTTCAGTTTAACATATTTTTTATTTACTATTTTGAAAACTTCTTTAATTTTTGCAACTTTATGGATTAATCCGAAATTTTGATTTTTAAATGAAATAAATTCATAATGCAGAATATTTTATGAAACAATCACATTAAATATATTGATGATGAATTGGTTCATTATTCTTCTTAAATTAAGATTTTCAGTTTCATATATTTTTCTTTTATTATATTTTACAGTATCTTTAATTTTTGCAACTTTATGGTTTAACTATATATTTTGATTTTTAAATGAAATAAATTCGTAATACAGAATTTTTTACAAAACAAACACATTAAATATATTCGTGACGAATTGGTGCATTATTTTTTTTTTTCATTTGGAAAAATAAATATAATTTTGAAATATTTGCATACTAGTTTATTTATATACTAATAAAAAGTCTTTTTTTTTTGTTTTTTTACAAAACTGAAATTAAACTTAATATACTATTTTTCAGTATATAAGTATTGTTTCATAAATTTAATTTTCTTACTTTAACAGATTATTAAATATCACTGTTCTGAAAAAAAACATGGCAAAAATGTTTTACTTAAAATTCTAACATTATATGTCCAAAATATTTATAAAAGAAACTCTGATACTCAAGAAATGTAGTTTATTAGTATGATAAGAAGAAAAAACTTTCCACACTTATGAAAAAATTAAAAACTTTTTTTCTAAATTTTAATTTAACGTAAAATTAAAAGCAGATAAACATAAAAAATCCCAAAATTTCTCAAAGGTAAAGTATTAAGCATCGTTAACATTTCCAACCAAACCCAACACACAATAAAAATGCAGAAAATTATGATACAAAGAGAGGAGTCAATTTGAAAGAATGGGGAAACGAGGACAAAATAAGATGATTTCCATCTCAAACATGCACTCAAATCTAGTGTGAGAAAAAAAAAGTATCCCAAAAAATAAAAACAAAAAAGATATATAAAATAAAGAAGAATCCCCAAAAATTTTCCTTTGAGCCTCAATTGTGAAAAAGCGAGAAACATGAAAGTATAAAAGATGATGAAGATATTACTTGAAGAATATGAGGTGCTTTGAAGAGTTTTGGGTTGCCAGTCCTGGTAACGAGATTTGTTGCCAAACTGAGAAGAAAGAGAGTGCTTCAGGGATATATCATTCCTCGGTTTCGGTGGGGTTAATATAAATCTTCTTCCAGATACTGATGATAGGAGAGTGTGGAAAACTGTGATTGCTGGCATTAAGCCTGAATCGAGGAGGTTAATCCATCGATTTTCGCCTGTTTCTGTGAAAATACTTTTCAGATGATGTTTTCCTACGCTTGTAAGGATGTAGGACGTATTATATTCCTTGTTTCATCTTAAGAGTAATGTTGCAGTTTTTTTTTTGTTCCTTCTGGTACTTATTTTTCTGTGGCAGATTATTGGAATTGGAAAGAGTAAGAAAGTTATTGAATACTTTTGATCAGCACACTTTGATTAAAAAGGACATTTTATTTATTTTTTATGCCATTTATTTCACTAATTAATATTGCAATTCATTATTTTTCTAAATTTTTTTTTTTGTAATGGAAAAATAAATATTTTTTTTTCAAAAATTTATATACCAGTTTATTAATTTTTAAATATAAATTTAATTTTATAATTTTTTTAAAAAACTGAAATTAAACTCAATATACTATTTTTCAGCATATAATCACTCTTTCTTATTTAACAGATTATTAAATATCTATGTTTGAATAAAAAAAAAAAAAAAAAAAAGCATGGCAAATATTCCTTACTTAAAATCCTACTTTATATGTGAAAAATATTTATAACAGAAATTCTGATACTCATGAAAGGTATTTTATTAATATGATAAGATGAAAAAACTTACCGCACTTATTATACGAAAATTAAAAACTTTTCTAAATTTTTAATTTAACGTAAAATTAAAAGCAGATAAAATAAAAAAACGCAAAAATTTCTCAAAGGTAAAGCATTAAGCATCGTTAACATTTCCAACCAAACCAAACCCAACCCACAATAAAAATACAGAAAAAGTATGCTACAAAGAGAGGGAGTCAATTTGAAAAGAATGGGGAAACGAGACAAAAATAAGATGATTTCCATCCAAAATGCACTCAATTCTAAAGAGAAAAAAAAATTATCCCAAAAAACAAAAAAATAAATATAAAATAAAGAGAAGAATCCTCAAAAATTTTCCTTTGAGCCTCAATTGTGAAAAAGCGAGAAACATGAAAGTATAAAAGATGATGAAGATATTACTTGAAGAATATGAGGTGCTTTGAAGAGTTTGGGTTGCCAGTCCCTGGTAACGAGATTTGTTGCCAAACTGAGAAGAAGAGAGTGCTTCAGGGATATATCATTCCTCGGTTCGGTGGGGTTAATAAAAAATCTTCTTCCAGATACTGATGATAGGGAGAGTGTGGAAAACTGTGATTGCTGGCATTAAGCCTGAATCGAGGAGGGGTTAATCCATCGATTTTCGTCTGTTTCTCTGAAATACTTTTCAGATGATGTTTTCCTTCACTTGTAAGGATGTAGGACGTATTATATTCCTTGTTTCATTCTTAAAAGGTAATGTTGCAGGTTTTTGTTCTCTTTGGTACTTATTTTCTGTGGCAAGGTTATTGGAATTGGAAAAGAGTAAGAAAGTTATTGAATACTTTTGATCAGTACACTTTGATTAAAAATGACATTTTATTTATTTTTATGCTATTTATTTCACTAATTAATATTGCAATTCATTATTTTTCTAAATTTTTTTTGTAATGGAAAAATAAATATAATTTTTGAAAATTTATATACCAGTTTATTAATTTTTAATTATAAATTTAATTTTATAATTTTTTTAAAAAACTGAAATTAAACTCAATATACTATTTTCAGCATATAATTACTCTTTCTTATTTAACAGTTTATTAAATATCTATGTTTGAATAAATAAAAAAAAAAAAAAGCATTAAATATTCTTACTTAAAATCCTACTTTATATGTGAAAAATATTTATAAAAGAAATTCTGATACTCATGAAGGTATTTTATTAATACATGATAAGATGAAAAAAAAAACTTACCACATTAATATACGAAAATTAAAAAACTTTTTTTTAAATTTTAATTTAACGTAAATTAAAAGCAGATAAAATAAAAAAAAAACGCAAAAAATTTCTCAAAGGTAAAGCATAAAAGCAGCGTTAACATTTCCAACCCAACCAAACCCAACCCAGAATAAAAAAATAAATACAAAAGTATGCTACAAAGAGAGGAGTCAATTTGAAAGAATGGAAACGAGACAAAAATAAGATGATTTCCATCAAAATGCACTCAAATCTAAAAGAGGAAAAAATTATCCCAAAAAACAAAAAAATAAATATGAAATAAAAGGAAGATCCCCCAAAAAAATTTTCCTTTTGAGCCTCAATTGGTGAAAAGAAGCGAGAAACGCTAAGAAAGTAAAAGATAGTAGAAGATATAACTTAGAAGAATATGAGGTGCTTTGAAGAGTTTTGGGTTATGGAGATCCCTGTAACCAAGTTGTTGCCAAAATGAGGGAGAAAGAGAGTGCTTCGAAAAGGGGACATAATCATTCCTGCAGTTCGGTAGTTAACAAATCACTGCTTCCGAATACTGATGATAGAAGTGGCGGAAAACTGTGATTGCTGGCATTAAAGCCTGGGTCGAGGAGGGTTAATCCATCGATTTCGCCTGTTTCTGTGGCTCACTTTTTGGGCCAATTGTTTTCTTCCCGCATAAGGATGGCAGAAGTATTGCTGTTCCTTTTGTTTCATCTTGAGAGTAATGCCTGTTTTTTTTATTTCTCTTTCGATACTTATTTTCTGTGGCAGAGTTATTGGAATTGGAAAAGAGAAAGTTAATGAATACATACTTTGATTAAAAATGACATTTTTAATTTTTACGCCATCTATTTCACTAATAAGCCGCAATTAATTGATACGTATGTTTATTGATAAACTTATATTGTTTGAGCATTATTGATTTGTTTGTTTAAAAAAGAAAAAATTAATAATAAATTTCTATTGATCATAATTGAAAAATTATGAAATTTTTTTTATCATAATATTTAATACATTACATTTACGTGATCTTTTGTCTTAGTAAGTAATGCATTGATAAAAAAACAATGAAATTTTGCATTAAGTGTTTCATGAATTATAATAAAAGTCCATTATTACCCTCTAGACTAGGAGCTGGCTAGCTTGTACGAAAGTTTTCTGCTGTTTCTGTCAAACTCTACTTTCAGATGTTTCTCTTTTCCATGGATATGGGACGTATTATACTCCTTGTTTCATAAGGAGTAATATTTATTTTTCACCACTGTTGGAGTTATTGGAATTGGAAGAGTAAGAAAATTATTATGTTTTTTGATAAACATAACTTGCAGTCAAGCTGACATTTATTTTTCTACTCAGTCTATTTCATTGAAGAATTAATATTTTAATTAATTATTTATTTTTCAATGTACATTGGCACCGAGGAAGGCTTCCTATAGTGCAGGAGTTTTGATTTGTTTGTTTGTTTTTTCAGAAAATTCATATAATTATTTTAGTTTGCTCTGAAGTTAATAACAATGCTGCTTTTTGTCATCAAAGATGTGATATGTCCATAATAAGTCTTCACTTAAATGAACAAATAAACAAAACACATACATAATACATAACAAATACTAATTTTATCATTAGAGTGTTTCCTTGAATCATAATACTTGGAAGATCAAATTCTCACCATTACATCCACCGGAGCAAAGGCTCATTGTCTTTTGAGGAGGCACTCAACAGCGATATCTTCAAACTGCCTATTTTGCAGAGGAATAAACACTAATCCTATAAATTCAGTTGATGTCATAATGTATTGTGTCATAATCATATAATATACTTCTCATAATCATCCTGTTTGTTTTTAAGGCTGGCGCTCGCATCAGAAAAGCCAAGGAATCATCATACTACACAAGCAAACTGATTTACCTGATCATATTACCTACTTCTACCCTCCACCCATCATTTAGTTTATTTAGAAATCGGTTATGAAGATTCAGGTTGTTGATATGATGAGATTTTATCAAATCAAGAGGATAATAATGAGAGCTGATGATATAACATTCTAAAATTGTTTACGAATCTAAATAGAACGTTCTTAGCAAATCAATGATGTATTAAAAGTGGAAACCTGCGATAAATGAAATTAGAGAGAGGAGAAGTATGAAGAGATAGGTTGATATTTTGCGCTTTAGTTATTTAAGTCTAGATTTTTTTCATGCGTGATATTTATTTTTCATTTTTCTGGGCATTATTATGTGAAAATGCTTCCCCAGAAATAAATTCTATTACGTGTCTATAAGCATTTTACTTGTTAAACCTAATCAGTTTATTTTACTTTTTCAAATAAAAAATGATAAATTATTTCAATGAATAAAATTGTTGTAAAGGTTAATACATATAAAATTCAATGCGATAGGCATAGCCTTAGGCGCTATATCTGCTTCAATTCAATCTGGTTTCATTCTTATATTCGATGAAGTAATAATAATATTTCAAATCACACTGATGTTTCATTCTTATAAGTATAACTTCTAACAATGTAGCATTATATATAATAATATATAAATATAAAATAAGATTGCATGTACATATTTATATATATATTTTTCTGGAAGCACTTTACGAATCTGAATGCCTTGATACTCATTTAGCACTTAAAATTTGATTAATTGACATGTATATCAGGTGAAAGTCATTAATAAAATTATTGCGAAATGGAAAGTTAATATTTAAATAACAGAAGTGGCCAAAAGCATATAAATAACTAAAGTTTTTCCTAAAACTATTAAATTTGAAAATTTATAGACACCGTATATTATGAAGGAAAATAAGCTAGGATTGTTAAATATTTTATGAGAAATATCCTATACACATTTTTAAAATTTTCATATGAACGGGAATAAGAATTTTGGTTGAAAATAATGTATAAATGTTAATTTTTAATTTTAAGCACTGGTTAATGTTACTTCCAAATGTACTTGAAGATACCATGGTGAAAAAAAAGGATATAACTGTGTTCTGAAAGATACTTTTGTCCTCAGGCTGCGAATATCGCTAATAAAAACATATCATATCTGATGCAGCTAGAATCTAAATTTGAGGTTATTTATTTCTTGATAAATTGATGTGAGTACTAAAATAGCTAATTTCTTTTAAATTCTACTATCTTTCATTTATATTTAATGTGATGTTCAATATTTAAATTCAAATTAAGCAATACGTGAC